>BGPR01000118.1:1395989-1440690 GCA_013235015.1 Araneus ventricosus | reverse complement strand
CTCTTTTTTGTCTTTGATGTTTTATTTTATTTATTTCTCTTTATGTATTGTCCATTTTGAGCTGTATTGAAGGAAGTTGGTTGGAATAAAAAGTTGCTTTTTTTTTCTTTTGCAAACTATGCGTTTCCATTCGTGTGACAGAATATTATGCTTCTGTGTTTTAATTTATAAACATCAGTAAAAAATCGTTTTCTTACATTTTTTTCTCTGCTTTTTATGTTTTATTTTGCAACGTATATTTTTATTGAGATATTGATGGTCCTAAAGATTTTTTAAGTTTATATTTTTAATTAGAAAAACCTGGAAAATTCGGTACAGTAGATTGTTCATTATAAAGAAGTATTAGTTATTTTATGGTTTATTGTTTAAAAGTTTTAAATAAATGTTCTTTTTTCAAACATTTTGCTTTTTTATTCAAACCATCCTGACTTGATTGAATACTTAGTATGGCCAATGTGCAGGTGATTTTTTTCTATGGTTGATGGGCTACCTCCGAAAAAAGTCAGGGAAATTTTTTATAAAACCTGGAAATGTCAGGGAAATTGAAACAGTAAAAATGATGGCCACCCTGGTAAGGCTTGCGTACCAAACCTAAGAGGATTGCTACACAATCCTCCCGAGTGTTGGCGAGCTTCAGTGAACAGGGGTTCTCAACCTTATTTCACTCGCGTACCCCTTGATTAGTCTTTTCATTTTCGCGTACCCCTTACTGACATACCCCCCCACACACACACACAATCATCCGTCTATGCAAAGAAGTTTTTATCAGTAATGGTAAGGTCTTAGCAGTGGTGTACTTGCAAAATAATCCCTACCGGAACGCTTTAACCTGGGTTACAAAATTCGCGCTGTGTTAAGGACGTTTTCGCCATTTTTTTTCCTCATTTGTTTCTCTTGGGGGAAAAAAAGCAGTGCCAGAACACCGTCCCGGCTTTACTACACCCCTGGGGCTTAGGTAAGCTTAAGAGTCAAATAACGCGAATTAATGGCATCTTTAGGACTTATTTTTAATTTCATATTTTATTCCAATTTTAAAATAGTATTAGTTAAAAGGCAAAACAAATAAAAACAGTATTGTAATAATTTCACATTAACTTATAAGGTTAGCTAAAAATTACACTTCGTAATAATCAGTTATTCAAGTGCAAGAAATTTCAATGCAATCGTTGAGCTTGTTTCGGAGCTGAGTTTTATAAAATTGGGTTCAAATGAAGAAAGATGCAATCTCATGTCTGGAGCCGAGTCCAGCTTATTTTGATATTTATTCTTAATATATGTATAAAACGAGAATGCTCTTTCCACAAGTTCTGTGTTCGTGGTATTAAATATTTTATTGCTTTAACACCGAGTTCTTGGTACTCTTCTTTCACTGCTACCCAGAAGTCAATCAAATTTCTTGTTTTTAAATTCAGATTCTTTTGAAGAATCATTGGAAAGTTCAATTAATTTTTCTTTTTCAGAAATTGTTAATTTTTCAGCTTTTTGAAAAAACGCTTCGTTGAATGGATTTAAAATCCACATATCTGCACCACTGCGGTTCGGAAAATATTGTCTGAATGACAACTTAAGTCCTTTTAAATGTGCTATTATACTAATTTTTACTTATTTTATTAGTTCGTTCGCAGATAAAAAGTTGTAAAGTGTCTCAAAAACTTCATACTGTTTTTGTTTAATGCAGGATTCCCAAAGATTCAACTTCTTAATCATAGACTCGATTTTATCCTTACCTTAAAAATGGTTATGGAATGGTTCTGTAATCCTATAAATTAAGTTTATTTATTTCTGAAAAAAATGTCAGATAAGTACGCACGCTGCTGCAACCATTCACTTTCATAAAATTTTGAGTTCAACGTAAGAGGATGGTCTTCAAAAAACATATGAACTTCGTGTCTCGGTTCAAACAATCCTGCGAGTACATTTCCTCGCGAAAGCCATCTCACTTCTGTGTGCAAAACTAACGTAGTATGTAGGCTGCCCAAGTCTCCACACAAAGATTTGAACAATCGGGTGTTAGTTGAATTAGCTGATAAATGGCGCATTAGTAAAGATGTTTTCATGCAGCCATTTTATAATATCTCTCCACAAACAATGCAGAGTGGTTTTGGACAATCTTCATCACTCGTGACGGAAAATCCATATTTTAAGTATTCGTTAGAATATTTTCTCTTCTTCGGAGGCGCACTGATGTTTTGAATTTTTTTATATTTTTTTTAGCAAAATCAATTTTATTTCTTACCTGAACAGGCCAATCAGTCGGCCTTTCCACTTCATGATTATCATCTTGGTGATCCACAGTTATCTCCGTAGCTGCCAAATCGGTGGTTCGAATTTCAGTTCTAGATGCCGATCTCCAGTTTTCAACCACTTGCCCATTTCGAGAAATCAAACAATATCGAACTGAAGCCACTCTAAAGATAAGCACTTCAAATTGAGCACGCATAGCCTGCAAACACCAGTTTTGTGCCACAAACCAAACCAATCAAATTGAGCACCCACAAAAACTCAAAGTTTGATTTATAAGAACAGTCGTTATTCATTATGTATCCCAATCGAGCAATTAATGATGTCTGCGTTTAATCATGCTTTTAGTGAAAACAAGAAGGGAGGATTCCGGATTGTTCTCGATAAGCTTTAACGAGAAGAACCATTAATAAAAAGCATACCACACTGACTCCTAGTGAAGCTACATCTTTTGCAACAAACTGATGATTCATGCATAATCGATGCTGGTGAAGACAAAATATCAATAATTTACCAGGTTTTCTTTTGCTTTCTTATTTTGAGCGTAGGCACAACTTTTTCTTTTCACACGAACTTAGAAAAACCAAGAGAAAAGGAAAAACAAAATACTGTAACTTTTTTAATCCTTTATATTTTCTTCTGTCCGCCATTACCGACTTTGATTTCGCGTACCGCCAACTGGTACCCACAGGTTGAGAACCTCTGGGTTAGAGGGAAAACCACGAAATGAGGAAGGGAGAGTGTGGGTGGCAGTCATTCTAGGGAAATTAAGGCAGGGAGGGCTCGTTTTGAAAGCGGGATGAGGAGGCGGCACAGTAGACCGGACCGCACCTATGGTCAATCCGATCCCATAGGATCGGGTTGCCCGTGGGTGCAGTCTGTTCAGTCCGACCTGTGAATGACCCACCAAATTTAATGGCCTGGTGTTCGTGGAACAGATTTTGAGAGCCCTCCAGGGTCTAGAGGCTTGAGCCGAGCGCCTGTACGAAAAACTGGAGAGGGGGCGCCAAATTGAAAGGAAAAGTTTTTGCCGTTTTCGTCAGAGCTCTCATGTCAATTGAACCATTTTTTTCTCCCCTTTACATTCTAGCTTTGGCTCCACGGGCAGTTGCCCGGGCCTTATAATTCATCATATAATTTCACATAAAATAAGAATAAACTGGCATTGCAACCCAGGTAGCACAGAAATATCATATAATATTTGCGCAATGATATACAATATTATGAACACCGAATACTGTAATAAAGTATTGTATTGTATGTATCAGTATTTCCGAGATATTAATTTTCACAAAAAATATAAAAACAATGTTTATTTATAAAAATCTTCATTTTAACTCAGGATATCACTCGATTGGAGGTTTTATTACAAAAACACCACTGGAACAATTATTCTTTAAAATGCTGAATATTATATCATACTATACAATACAATGCACATGATATTTTGATTTTTACATTAATCAGCATTGATCAATATTTTAAGGTGAAGTTATTCTTACGCTCGACAGATGGCAGCATGAAAATACACTAACACTATATTAATCAACGTTGAATCTTATTTTGAGGTGAATTTATTCTGACGTCGCCAGATGGCAGCATGGTAATACAATAACACTTTATTAAACAGTATTGAATGATATTTGCGAAAAAGTATTTTAAAAAATGTTCATTTGAATTATAATGTTTACATAGTCATTTTGTTTTACTGTATATAAAAGGCGGGCCGGATTCAACTAATGAAGTTAACGATAAAACAGCTCTCACATATGGATTATCTATGAAAAAAAATTGAGTGTTATTCTCATCGTAAAAATATGCACGTGATTTTTTGTTGCGAATCTTGTATTTGATTTTCAATGAATACTGTTATTGTAAATGTTAAAGGCGTCTTGTAATACATTGAAAGAGGAATAAATAAATTTCAAAATTATTTGAAAACCTTTCAAACATATTATTATAATTACTTTTAAACCTTATTGCCTTTTAATTTATTAAATTAGCAAACTTAGATATAAGAGCTAAAATTGCTTCCTCTTTGACTTCTAATTTCATTTTGAACTCGAAATTGTAACGATAAAAGGTAATTTAATTCAGAAAACTATTCAGATTAATTGTGAATGAACATGAAATTTCGTAGAGATCCGAACTTTGTAACTACATTTTATTATCATCATTTACGCTCACTGATGTAAGTCTCGCTGGTCTAGGGGTAC
The DNA here is from genome assembly GCA_013235015.1 of Araneus ventricosus. Classification (NCBI taxonomy): domain Eukaryota; kingdom Metazoa; phylum Arthropoda; class Arachnida; order Araneae; family Araneidae; genus Araneus; species Araneus ventricosus. The sequence continues at coordinate 1,436,233 of BGPR01000118.1, read as the reverse complement.
GGCTACGGGTTGGGATACAGAAGGTCCCGGGTTCAAAGCTTGCTGCAAGTAGATGTGTTCAAAAAATAACGAAGTGTTACCTAGAAGTTCGGAATTAAGTGATTAATATTTTTCCATGCTTCTAAAATGTATTTTTAAAATATTCACTATAATGCTATATTATATAATATTATTCAGTATAGTACAATATTATTTAATATGGTATAATATTATACAGTATTATATGACATTATCCAATATTATGAAAAAAACATTGTACAGTATTGAAAAAGTCTGACGTTTTACACTGTTTCAATATTGGGAAAAATATTGTACAATATTACTTTCTCGAATTTTATGATATAAGACAATACTTTGTGCTACCTGGGTAATCAAAATTTACAACTAATAAAATTTAATACTGTTTTATCTAGCATCTTATGACAAAGTTAAAATTAATTCCATGCAATTAGGGGATATGCTATTGCAGGGAAAAAAATGCTGATTCAAACATGAATTAAAATTATAACGTTATTAATTTTTCTATGACATGTAAAATTGCACTTCCTTATTATTTTAGTAGACATTATTAATGTGCATAAAAAAAACCGATACATTATTTCTGAAAAATTTTGAAGGCTTAAGGGTGTCCGAAATGTTATAAATGAACCTTTCTGTCTTTTAATGAAGCAAAAGTGTTTATAATTACAGTACTTTAGTACTAAAATGTTTGTACATGTAAGGAATACAAATAAACAAAAAATGACTGCCACATTTATATACTTAAATAATTATTTTCGGTTGAGTATTGGTAGTTTAATGATTTGATAGTCAAGGCAAATTTTAATGTGTTTGTTAACAGTAAACTTAATTGGTGACAATAGCTTAACTCCGGAAGGAAAATAATAATAATAATAAAAACGTTTCACATTACGGTAGGAATTGAATTTATCTTTAAGTATTTGCTCTCGTTAATTACTAAAGAAATCGCTTTAATTGATCTTGATTTTTTTAAATTCATACGGACTGATAATTGCTGTAATTTTTTTGAGAAATTGCAAAACTTGATGCAGTCTATTCTCTCTCTCTCTCAGTATTTTTTTTTGTTTGCGTTTGACAGAACAACTGCATATAGGTTTTGCAAAATAAAATTTAAAACACTATCGCATTTTTACCATGCAAATTATGCAAATCGTCGCTTAACAAGCAACACCACCTGTCTCAAAATTTTGAAATTTCAAAAAGGGAGATTCAAATGAATTTTTCGCAACAAATAACGAATATTTCTAAATTTTTTTCATGTCTGGTTGGAACATCCCAGATAGCAATTTTAGTTTGCAGCAATCTTGCTCTGCAAATCCGCAACAAATTTGACATGACAAGAGTGCAAGCTTGAAACAAGTTTGCAGAAACGACGAAGTCACCACGCGACGAACTTGCAGCAAGCATGTCGCGTCAAACTCATTGCAAACTATAGCAAAAAAAGAGAACGAACACAACCTCGGATTGGAACTCGCGACCTACCGCTTCCTAAGCTGACACTCTAAACCACTCGGCCAGCTAGACTCCGACAGGAGAAGATATATTTCGCTAATACATCGTTCGATTAGATTCGTATACGATTTATTTTAAACTGTTTTCTTGATTTCATTAATTTTTTGAATTTTGTCTTGAGAATATGATTTGAAGTCAAAGAGAGAGCGATTTTCGCTAATAACTACGTTTTGCTAGTAGAATAAATTATGAAATTAGAGTTCAAAAGTAATTACTTTAAAATGGGACAAAATGTATAAGTTAATATTTTTCAACAAACATTCAACTGTTTTTTAGGTTTAATTTTGTTTATAAACGTTAAAATTTCAACATTAAGAAAAAGGCGATAAAGTTTTCTTTAAAGTGCGAGTTCTAATAAGAAGATGGAAAATGCTTCAAATTTTTTTTTTATAAAAAGTTAGTTTTTTCACAAATTTTCATTGATTTATTGAATTAATAAAAAGAAGGACGGTTTAGGAGATGCTATTCAAAATCGGATATTTTTTAAAACAGAGAAAGTGTTAGAGTCTCTTATAGTGTGCTATCATCTTTGCAGCAAAATTGTTTTGCAATCGTGCTGTGAACTTGTCATGACAAATTCACAGCAAACTTGCATTGCAAGTAGGGGTGGCGCTAGTTGTCTATTTTCGCCGTGGCAAACTCGTTTTGCAAGCGAGGGTGGCGATTCTTTCTGGTTAATTTGCAGCAGTTTCGCTACAACATCGACGCGTCAAATTTGCCATGACAAGATAATATCAAGTAAAAATCAAACTTGCTACAAACGTACTTGCAATCTGGGATGTGGTCTCATGTTCATAGTAGATCTTAAAAAGAATTCAGAAATATTCGTTATTGGTTGCGAAAAATTCATTTGAATCTTCCTCTTTGAAATTTTTAAAAATTGAGGTAGGTGGTGTTGTTTGTTAAGCGGCGAAATATTCAGTACGAAAAATAATACCGAACACGATAGCGAACTTATGTCTTTTAAAGTTGTCTGAGTGCTCTTACACTACGCAAAAAAATATGGAGGTATATTTTCCGTTCTTCACTCTTTGCTGAATGCTGATTGAAAATAGGAATGAAACTTCTGCGAACCATTTGCCACCAACTTCTGAAGAAATTGATATACAGTCGATATGAATCACTCATACCGTGAGAAAACATCAAACCCTGCAGAGATAATCATCACTAACCATATTCCTTTATCTCCCACCCCACCGAGACTTAAATATTTACAAAGGATCTTCCTTTTAAACGATCTTTTAATTTCATTGATGGGGGTTTGGGTCAGCAAATCTCTGAAACATAATACTACTTTATTTTGTCGTAGCTTCAGGTTTCCTGGTTGTAAAAATGACTGCATGTTTAAGATTTTCCCCCACTTTATTGAAACCTCTTCAATTTTTAAGAATATTGGGAATAAGAGTTACACACACATACAAAAAGCCTACTTTTCTTTTAAATACAACCAATTGATTCCTTAATTTTGCGTGCCCTACCTGCCCCACCCTAGTTACGCCACTGTGGAACAATAAAAATGCGGTGAATTTTATCGTGGAAATTAAAATTGTTACAAATTATATTTAAAAATATTATTTTTAAAGAAGTGTTAAAAGCAAGAAAAATCTCATTAAAACCAATAAATGGTTAGTTGCTTAATTTTAGGATGATGTAAAAAACGTTTTCGTGAGAAATTATTGCCGTCAAAGGTCAATATTTCAGTAATAATAACGTAAAAATTTGATGAAAATTTCAAAAAAATCTCTCTGAGGTGCACATTTAATAAAATAATGCGATTTACAGTGGCGGTGATTGGATGGAAAAGTGGGGGGGGGAGGGATTTTATGCATCTAAAAGTGCCCGGTAGTATAAAGCTGGACATTCACGGAAAGTGTGCTCCAAACCATTTGGAGAGCTTCGCTCCCCATTCATCTGTTTTTCATCCCATTCCATCTGTCCCAACACTGCCCCCCCACCCATTCAAGTCGAAAACTCATGCGTGTTATTCATCTGTAGCTCCAAAGTGCTCTACAGCCTCTCGTCGCTCCCCTACAGCGGAACTTGATGTTTCAAAGTCCGCTTGCGGTAAGGGGGAGCGACCTTCTATCTCCTTCTCTACAGCTGCTCTTCGATCTTCCCTTCCTTCCCCCCACTCCGAGGATTTCAGATATGCTAATCCCTACCCTCTAAGCAGGGTCCCTAACCAGTTAAGCATTTGATGTACTCGCGAAGGGTCTTTCAAAAAAATTGGAGCAAGAACTGCCGGATTTTCGCTTGTTTGGAAATCCAACTTCGACTAGTCGCTATTCCAATTTTCATAGATTTTCGACCTTAACGATTGTTTTTTCTTTCCCGTATTCCAAAATTTCCATTCGAGATGAATGGCCCGCTTTAGTCAATGCAAAAATCCAATGAGAATCAGCGTAGACCGGTAAAAAAACCCTGTTGGTTTGAAAATCCAACTTCGTTCGTTTTCCATTTGGCGCGTTGGAAAACAAAAAATACAGCATAAAACTAGAATACGATGCTGGGGAAGGGGAGCAAGGCTCTCACAATAGCGAAAAAGCTAGGGTGAGTGCGAAAATCGGAGAGAAGTGGGGAGTCCCGTTTTCAAGGCGAGAAGAGGAGTAGGCAGGGAACAGAAGTACAGTTCGGAACCTCCGTGAATGACACCTAAATGGACGGCTGAAAATTGGGACGGTCTAGAGCGAAGCGCTTCAAATGGTTTGAGACATTCTCTTCATGAATGTCTAGTTTAAGGGGAAGACAACAAAATTTAAAAATTTAGTTACAAAATTAGCTAACTTTACCGCACATTATTGCTTTTTAATAGTTCTTAGTTTAAGGCAGTTAAAATGAAATTAATTAAAAAAAAATTTCCTGCAAAAAGTAGGGGGCGACCGCCCATCGACTCGCTGCTACTATACTCTGTCCCAAAAGTTTATAGAATCTTTGTATTTTGCCTATATTTTTTGTTGTATATGATGTATTTCGATACAACTTACTGTATAGATTTGTTATGTCTATTATATTGAAAAAACAACAGTTCTACTCCGTATATTTAATGCCAATTTTTAAATCGTAGAAAAAACAGAAATAACCTGTTCCAAAAGTTTATAGCCAAATGCAATTTTATGCAAATATGGTATCGGTAATCATGACGTCGATTCGGAGCCTAATAAATACATTGTAATAAAAGGAAAGCGGTCGTTTGTTCTGCGTTTCAAGATACCTAAAGCTTCGCAGCTCTCTAATGAAGAAGTGAGTAAAATTCTGCATTTGAAATTGCTCGGTAAGACTGTTAAGGAAATATCGAAACTTTTAAATCGTTCTAAAAGTATAATTTATCGTGTATTAACTCGTAAGACGCCATATGAGCCAAAACCTCGTTCGGGAAGACCACGTGTGACGGATATTCGTAGTGATAGATGGATACCAAGAATGGCTTCAAGTCAGAAAATGTCGGTTCGCGAAATTATTAGGGCTTCCTGGTTGCAAATCTCCAAGAACCCTGTTCATAGACAAATTATAGAATCTTGTTATATGATCCATGCAAAAAAGTCTCGCAGATTACCACTCTCAAAGCTTTGCATTAGTAAGAGATTATAATGGGCCCGTAATCATATGTCATAAATGGATAGCTGTCCTTTTCAATGATGAAAAAAAAAATGGAATGTCGATGGGCCTGACGGGAATATAAAATGTTGGCATGATTTACGAAAAGAGTCAAGGAGCTTTTTCAGTAGGCAAAGCGGTGGTGGATCTGTGATGGTGTGGGCGGGTTTCGGTTTCAACGGTCAAGTGGGTTTGGCCTTTTTAGATGACCGACTGAATTCTCCTAACTACATAGAAACACTAGAAATGCACTAATGCTCCCATCCATACCTCCAATGCTACGAAAAATTATTTAAAGTCGTAAAATGTTACTGTTCTTGAGTGGCCACCGATGAGCCCTGATCTAAACCCAGTTGAGAATGTATGGGGCATTATGTCTCGGACGCTATATGAGAATGGAGGGCAATTTTATTCAGTGAATGCCTTGAAGACAGCCTTTGAAAGTGCATGGTACAACTTGGAACCAAAGATATTAAACCTTAATTATGTCGATGGAAAAACGTATATACGATGTCATACTGAAAAATGGAAAGACTTTAAACTACTAAGAACATTGTATTCAGTACCTTTTGTTGAAATGTCATATATTCCATAAACTTTTGGGACACCTAATATCTCCATTTTGTTATATAATTGAAATACAAATTATTTTTTTCTAAATATTTCGTTGAATGCAAGTTGCATATGGTTTGAATAAACATATTTGTAATTGGTGTTTGTGTATGCCTTCCCGTTTTGCTAAAACATATATTTTAGTAGAGTCTATAAACTTTTGGGACAGAGTGTATTCCTTAACATCATAGTATAATGTAAAGCTAAAAACTACCATTTTGGTTGTAAAAACGTAGTTCATTTTTTTTCGTTCTATTGTTAGATTCAGTTTAATTGTTTACTTTATTGCTTGATAACAATTAATTTTACTATACATCACTGGTAACTACCGTTCTAACCATTTGTAGAGTCGCCCTTACTCTCGCCTACCAAAACACTTTTAGCATTCTGTAAAATTTTATATATTGAGACATTCTTTTATAAACTAAGTACTATACCATTAAATGTAGATCTACAGGGTAACAAAAAAGTATAGGGATAATTTTTTAAGGTTTTTATATCCAAAAGTTATTACACAAATTCAGCGATGCTTCTCATTGTGTCGACCTTCGGCATAATAGATTTGTCTACAACGCTTCGGCCATGATTTCAAATCCCGCAAAATCATTTCCTAGGGGATTTTCTTCACCTCTTCTCTAATAGCCTTTTGAAGGCCCTTCAGCGTAGAAACTCTTCGCTTATTCAGTTTGTTTTTCAGATGTCCCCATAGGAAATAGTCACATGGTGCAGCGTCAGGACTGTTTGGTATCCATTGTTGTGGCCTCAGGAATTGCACTTGCTGATCCGTGAGGAATTTCTGGGTGACCCTAGATGCATACGATGGTGCAGAATCCCGATGGAAAACAGTATCACCATTTGGGTACAATCTGCAGTAATCATCCTTAAGAAAGGGCTTTAATATCTTCTGTACGTAATACTCAGAATTTATTTTGGCCACAGGTTGCACAAACCGTGGTTTGGTTTGGTTGGCGGAAATGCCCATCCAAACCATTACGCCTTTGGGATGAGGCATCGTGGTTGACGGAGTCAAGTCTCGCCTGTTCTGGTCACGGCTAAGATATTGAACTTTAGATTTAGCATTAGTATCGGATAGATAGAGCCAAGCTACATCAGTTGTAATGAACTTTCGCCATCTGTCCTTACGAACTTGCTGACCCCTGTTTAAGAGCTTTAGCCATGCTTGCCTGTGTTGGTGGATCCGGTTTCTATGCCATCTTCTCAAGCCTTTGCAAATCTGATTTCTTCAATTTGCTTTGTCGTCCATTTTTTTATTGGTTTTGAATCATTTTTCGTCGTTCAGAGTTTTGAGTTCTTGATGCGACTGATATGGCTGAGTGAAATCGCAATACCTTTCTTCTTAAAATGGGTTTGTATAATCCTGTGGCTCCATGGAAGTTCTAAAAGTGCTTGTACTTGACCAATCAGCATTTAGTCAACTTTCTTCAAAGGCATTTTTGTGATTTTATCAAACAGTATTGCAATCGAAAGTCTAATAGCGGAGCTTTCGATCTGTATTCTACATATGTAAAAAGGTTTTATATCTTTAATAGTAGATAACCACAAAAGTGATCCCTATACTTTTTTGTTACCCTGTATTTACCAACTGTGATATGTTTTGAAAACCATTTTCGAATTTCAAATTAATAATTATTCTTATTAATATGCTGACACCAAATGGCTGATGTATCTTTTTTCTTCTCGGAAACTGCTTGTTAATATGATTTGTGTGTTAAAAAAACCGTAAATAAGGGAACCAAGACCTTGTTGAGGTAAAGAATGTTCTGTTTATTGTGGAGATATGAAGGAGAGGATGTGTTGGGATGTTGTGAAGGAAGATTGCGGAAAAGGGCGTTCTCAGCTTTTCCTCCCATGAGGCCGTCGTCTCTTGCTTTTCACAACTACGATCCACTTGTCGGGGCTGCCGGTTGGCCGGTGGAACTAAAAGAGAAGAAAAAACGTAGTCTTTTCAGATGAAAGATATGTCAATAAAATAATATTACCAGAAGCAAATTTGTTAGATAATGAATGGCGGATTTTCAAGATTTCAATCGTTCTTTATTACTATATCTTTTTAAGGAGTTCCACACATTATCTACAACTAAAATTTCTCTTTGCATCGCTAATTTCTAAAATTATCAGAGAAAAATCATATGAAACACCATGTTAAACTAAAAGCTCAACAGATAGCAGCTTCTTAGTTATCCTGTTGCCATAGTTGTATCGAAAGAGACAGATTTAATATTTTTGAGGCATTGAAATTTCCCAAGGGCATTTCTCAGACATGTGTGCCTTTATAGACGACTTTCTATGGAGAAGTCAAGCAGGTATACTAATGTGGGAAGAGTTGCTTCGTGCAAATACTTTTGTCCATGCATTGATATAGCAAACATCATCTATTGCAATTTAATAGAATCATTGCTTTAAACATAAAAGGTGATGTGATGTTCAAAATATAAAATTTAAGTCAGTATGGCAGTTTACAACTGATGCTTCAGAAGCAAAATTGTGATCGCAGATTTCACGGATGTTTCTTTTGTAATATTAAGATAAAACATTAAGAAAATCAGAAACTACTTTGCAGTTAAAATAAATCTCATCCAAGTTTTATCACTGAACTTAATTTCTCTCCGCTTAGGTTTTTAGTTAATTCGTCAATAAGAATGGCTCTAATATGGCGTCTTGGTCATTATCCAAGACACGAGAGTCAATTCATAGGACTAACTTATGTGTATATAGTAATTATACGATGCACAGTAGATGTGCATGAGTTGACATCATTGTAAATAAACAAAATCGCATTATGAACTTGAATTACTTTTGAATGCATATATATTGCAAATTATCATCTACGAAAGCTAACAGACACGACTAAAAAAATTTGGTTCAAAACAATTTGCAGGAACATGTCTGAAATTCTTAAACTCGCAAAATGCATTTCAGATTTCCAAGTGAATTTGTGACGAACTTACTGACCAGGGATGTAGTGGAGCCGAAACGTCGTTCCGGCACTGCTTTTAAAAAAAGAGAAATAAATAAGAAAACATTGCGAAAAACGTCCTTAAAACAGCGCGATTTTTGTCATCCATTTGCTTTCCGGCACTGCTTATTTTACGACTACACCACTGTTACTGACTAAAGGGCAGTTTTCATTTACATGCATTTTATATAGTGATCTTACTGCTTGAAGGATACTCTTCCTTTATTATATTCTGTTGTTGTCTTTGGGTTCGTACATGTTTTGTTAATTGTGAATTATTGCTGTTCATATGTTCTGTATTCTATTCTGTGTTGTTCTCCTCTCTGATTTATGTTCTCTTTGGTATTATATATTATTAATGTTATTGACTTTATAAGTGCTTACGTTTACACAACTTTAATGTAATGTTATAGAACTTGTATGTTATTATTATGGTTAATATTTTGCATAGTTTCGTGGTTGTGTTAATCTAAATTCGTTATTCTATGTACATTTTTGCATATAACTCTTGCTTGTTTGTACATTTAAGAACAGTGGTGGCGACTCGGGGGGGGGGAGGGGGTAACAGCCTCCCAAAATTTAATTAAAATCTCATTTAATTACAAATTAAGAAGTATTTTGGTGTTTTTCTGTGATATCTTAATATTATCTCACAAAAACTATTTTTACATCACCTTAAAGCTAAAAAAATTAGCTTTTCAGTGTCACCAATTGAAATTCCGTACAATGTTTCCTTTAACTTAAATAAATTTTTCAAAATTAATTTTATTCTCAAAGAACAAGAATACAGACGAAGAACTGTTGCCAGAAGACATTAAGAGAATTTCGGAAGAACAGTAAAAAAAAAAAAGTTTAAAAGCAGACGATCAACAATTTATATCGGGAACAATTATTGATTTGGTTCAGTTATTCCATTTTAGCGGAAAATATTTGGAATTATTTTCACTTTTCCAGGAGTGAAAATACATCATTATGCTCATAGTTTTCCGTCTCCCACAACGTTTTGATACTAAAAAGATAGAGCTGCTAGTCATATATGTTTTGCGAAACTTCCCCGCCGGTTTACACGCATCTGACACTCTTTAAAATAGGTAGAGTCAGCGAGGGTTAAATAAATAAACAGCTTATTTGACCCGTTGTGTATCATTGTCAAAAATCACAAGCATGAATAATGAAGCAGCGATAGAACGTCTTCTGCAGGCGCTTGTTTAGTCCCCTGAATTGACCTCCCTCCACTATCACATTTTTTTTATACGTAGTATATTAAATATCACCATTTATTAACGAAGCAGTTTTCTTCTTACAAACACCGACGCTTTTCTGGTGAAAAATATATTTTATATCAATATCTTGTGAGAAAATTGAGTAATTTGGCCCTTTGGGATTTTTCAACCCAGAACGAACGAAGTTGGGAAACATTGCCTATTACTTTTTGTACAGGAGTTTTAATTCTAAACAAAAATCATTGCTATAGCGCTGCGTTGTCTTGCTAATCACAATTTGAAACTCAAAAGAAAAGAAACGGGATGGAGGAATGACCAGGATTGTTTCTTGGATGAACTATACAAAATCAGAAATACAAATCAGAAAATACAAATTTCAAACATGAATGCCAATCGTCCATTTCAGTTTAATATAGATAGATGATGGGGGCTCACCTGGAGGGGCGCCGTTCCGTTGGAGCGCAATGTCCCGAGGCTGGTGACCCGCACCTTCCTGTCCTCGGATGCTAGCGTGTGGTAGTCCGGGCGGTGCGGGGGCTGGTCCTTGTGCACAATAATGGGTACGATACGCGTCTGCTGCACGGGTACGTGGACTACTTTCGTCTTGACGATAGGCACCGGCACCTTGTGGTGGGCAATGATGAAGTTTGTGTGGTGCTTCACCCTACATTAAAAACAAAAAGAGGAGAACCATTCAGATATTTGACTTTTCATTCTACATTTGTATGTGTTTGATGCAGCGTAGCAGTATTATTCTTTTGCATGATTAAATCACTCACAATCAATAATCATGTTATACACTGGTTTCCAAAAATTAGAAAAATTGAGAGTTAAATTTCTATTTGTTGGAATTTAATGAAATTTTGCGAAAAGAATAATCAAACAGTGCTTTACAAATTAGCCACAAAAGGAAAACAATAAGCTTATTTTCTGTCTTGAAAATACACAAAGTAAAAAATATATCAAAGAATGTAATATCCGAGTTCAATGTGTAATCAGCTTCGATATGGACTGTGGTCGCCTCTGACAACTATACAGGAACAACAGCGATGTTCTATGCTCAAAATGATGGTGTTTATTAACTCAATTGGCAACAAAGCCCATTGCTGCATCGAGGCAATTCGAAGACACTCAAGGGTTGCAGGAATGGAAGCGGGATAAAGGCAGCAATACGTCTATCTAGAGCATCCAAAATATGCTCAAACAGGTTCAAATCCAGAGAACGTGCTGGTCAACTTATATGCACAATAATCTCCTCACGAAGGTTATTCTCCACCAGCCGAACTCTATATGATCTAGCGTTACTACCGTCTTATAGGATAACGGAGTCGCCCATTGCACCTGCGTAAGGACGAACAATTGGATCCAAAATTTCGCCTCTATATTAATAAGCATTAAAGGTGCCTCTTGGGACGATATACTGGTCAATGCAGCCATCCAAAGAGATATTTGCCCACAAATATACACTGGTCCCACCAAATCTGTTTTTTCCGTGTGGATATGACTGAGATAATAGAGAGTTTCTCGCTTCCGCCGGACCAAAGATTTTCTTGAGCCACTTAGCAAACAAAATCTGGACTCATCAGTAACAGTACAGAACTTAGTTGACTTGCACTCCAATTGACATGCGTGCGTGCGCACTTAAAACCTTCATTTCGGTGGTACGATGTGAGGGCGATTACTGCTAGACGTCTTGCGTATAACTATCCTTCGAGAAATCTGGGTACCAGTCTTCCTTTGCTACTACAAGAGATGATCTGAGATGGCTGGGTGCAGAGGTTTTGTGTCTCTTTTCAGTTAGTTGCAAATAGTAGTCATCTGTGGTTTTTGTAGCTATAGGTCTTTCGCTGCTGTATCATCTAGAAGCTGATTTTGTTTTTAAATGTGCAATTCACAGTCCATTAATTACAGAAGGGCTCACATTCAACGATCTTGCTACATAGGATCGACTCTGGCCCGTTTCTATTCAACCAATGATACGTTATCGTATTTCGTCATATAAATGATGCCGATAAAATGGCTGTCTCGAAATTTCGCTACGCAGTTTCTACTTCATACTTTTAAAGTCTATTTTGGCCATGTGCTAGATGAAGTTAAATGACAGTAGCTCCACTAATTTGTATATCATATTCTGATGCAGCATTACTTTTTATGTATTGTGCCACATTTTTTGAAAATTTACTTATTTTTGGCTGTGTAAACCACTTTTTATTATTTTTCTTTAATTTGTGGAACCAGTGTTCGAGAAGATACAAGGCTGTAAAATTGTAATGCAACTTAATTTTATAGCAAATGTCATGATCGAAGGTTAAGAGCATTTGAATTCACCGACTACATTTAAAACGCTACACATCATCGATACAAATGCAAACTATCGAATATTCTGTTTCTAACCATTGCACATTCGATAGTTTGCATTTGTATCGCTGATATATGCAAATTGCATTCATCAAGACCATTCAAAGCCATTATTTTTATTCATTTCATTCCTTTTCTGGATGTTTTTGGATTGAAAATCACAAAGAGTTATACATATAAATTGACTTACAATTTATTAGCACAAAAAATGCATAGAAAGTAATAAAATAATAATAGTAAAACCAGTTGACAATTCCTACCAGTAACTATGCCACTGCATTCAGAGTGAGAAGCAATGAAAAACTAGAGGACTTGATACTCACGGAATAGGAACATATTTGTGGTGTACATGATGGTGATGCGAAGCTGCGGCGGAACTTCCAGCGTCCCTCCCGTGCACGTGCCCATGGTGATGGATAGGCACGTGCACGGGCATATAATGATGACCGCCATCCCCTCCTCCTTCTTCCCCGCCCTTGGCAAGCGCCTTCGCGATGAGTCCGGCTGCCAGCAATTTCTCGATGCCACTTTGTTGGTTATGGTGTCGACCTGCCCAGGCGATGCCCAGAATTGCAAGGAATACGATCCACCTTTTTAAAAGAAGACAGAAAAACAGTAAGATATTACATAAAAATAATGAAAAATCAATACTGTAGTTTAGTTTAATTGGCTCTTATTATTTTATGAAGCAAAATAAAGATTAGAGATTCTTGGGACTGATGTAATCAGCCCCATTATCACAAACCAAAAGAATAAAAATTAGCCCTCCGACATCTTGTTCCTTCTTTATGTTGAAATTTCCGAGAGTAACACAGATCCAATTAATCAAAATACAATTGAAATTATATTTTAGCATGTCTGACTCAGCAACAGCCTAAATTAGTTTTCCTCAACTGTTTGATCATACGTTCATTGCTTAGCAGTAATTACTGAATTTTTGTCAAATTTTGATCAGACTGACCGTCATCTTGAAAATTACTCTGACTAAAGTTTAGGCCATACGAGAGAAAAATAAAACATGGGCTGCCACGCATCGTAAGATGGAATATGTGAAATAATGTGCCACTTCCAAAATAACCCATTGTAACACTTTTCATACATTTACCCCATTTTTGTGATAGTATGGTCGCCATGAGGTGGCTGCCCTCCATCCAGGCTCGACTTAAGATTTGTTGGTTGATCAGATACAGGAGGCTGGATTAAGTCTTGGAGGGGCCCTCAAGCAATGCAAGTTGCGTCCTCCCTTTCCCTCCCAAACGATATTTTTTATTGCTTATGATTTAATTTCTATACGAGCAGTTTTTAAATAGCAAGTATTATGACAAACTGAAATAACAGAACATTTAACTGCGGGTATCCTCCGAGAAAACTTATTTCAGTCTCTCGCATATAAAAAAAATTAATTTGAAAGTATACAACTTTAAGCAAAACGGTAAAAAAAAATGCAAAAATTTTTTTAAATAATCTCAATGTTCTAATGCAAAGTTTGACAGAGCTGTTGACTTGCAAGTCAGCCAACTGCCAATAAAACTAGACCCCACTGATCTGAAAGCGAATTTGAAGAAGCCAAAAAATCCTAACAACAATGCTCTGAAATTTAAATTATACTTGACCTTAATTTGAATAAGTTCTAGTACATGATGGTTGTAAACCAAATGAAAGCACAAAATCAGATCACCTTCAAATATTACCAAAAATAACATCCCGAGGCTTCGGGGCCCTTAGACAATTGCGTACTTGGCCTATTTGGTAATCTGGCCCTGCAGTGATCCAGCATGAACCCCTGGCTTTTCATTTACTGTACCATTACTGTATCATACACTGTACCACTTCCCGGTTATGGGGGTTAGTATTCTCAGAGAGGCAGACTGATTATTAGCAAAATATATTTTGATTTTAAAAAATGAAATCTAAATATTCTATAACAATGTAATATTCAATAATAATATATAGCCGTCTCATCCGGTAAAATATCCCATTACCCCATAAACCGTCTAACCACTTTTATTCTCCTAAAATTAGAAGGATCCAAATAAGGAAGGATGCAGAAATTGCATCAACAGCAGAAACAGAGTGGAAAATTGAAACATTCTCTTTTAAAATTTTCACGAACTTACTGGAAAAAAGTTCGAAATGCACCACAACTCCGAGAAAAAAAAGTTAGTTAAAAAAATCAGGTATTAGTTGATTAAAAATTTGATGTTTTGTACGTCGATTTTGAGTTTGAACTTATAATTTTGTCGCAAAGGCCAGCAGTTTCATCCGAAAGGATATATTTGGAATGTACCTTAAAGATATGCCATTCTACAGAAGGATTCTGTTTTCTAAAACTGATTTTCTTTGATGCTACTTTTTTTAACAACTGGTAAAAGCTATGAATTCATTTTAATTTCCTTTTGTAACTGAAGCAGTTTTCCGATTTTGATACTATCTAAGCCATATAAAATATATAGATAGCGTTAATTGGCCAGAAATATTTCATTTCAGGCAGTTTGTCTGCCTTTTAACTTTCTCATATACGAAGTATACAAAGAGAAAGTATTGCAATTGTCAAAAAATTCGAACTCGAGATTTTGATGAATCTCCACGTTTTTAGACATGCCCGAGTCCGAAAAACACAATTTTGGAATTATGTCTGTCTGTGAACACGATCATTCGAAAACTATTAAAGCTACAGGAATGAAATTTGGTATGTGATCTTTACACATAAATTGTAGGTTTCTGTCAATTTTTGGACAAAATCCGTCTACAGAAAGTTTGTCTGTCCGCGTTCACGTGAACTCTATAACTAAAAAACTTGAATAGCTAGATGGATAAAATTTGGTACACAGTTTTATCATCAGGTCCGTATCAAATTTTGGGCAAAATCCGTCAAAGGGTCGACTTCTGTCGGTCTGTATAATCGCATGCTCCTGAAGACGATATCTTCTAAAAGAAATTACTTATATAAATAAAATTTCGTATGTAATATTGAAACCTTAATTGTAGATTTGTCTCCAATTTTCGTTTAAATCTGTTGAAAAAAGGCGTTGAAATTGCATATTCGATTTCTTTGCCATTGTACAACGCAAAAAAGGCACGCGTTTTTATTCTTGTTCGGTTTCCTTACCGCAATACGTTCTGTCTTGTCTCACTGCCAAATTCTTCTCGAATAAAAGCCAATTAATTCCGTTTGCTCAGGGAGTGTTTTACTTCTAATTTTTCTTTCATTCCGAAACATTTTCTCGATAAAAGTTGCATATTTGATTTACGGTTAGTTTTATTTTGTGTTTGGTAATGCATTTTTTCTAAATGGATTTTGCATTATTTTTACTATGACAGAAAGAAATTATTTGTTGAAAGTAAAGTAACAAAACCAAAATTGGTGTCAATTGATTTATTAGTTGTTCATGATTTTTTTTATTTTTTAAGTACTCTGCCAATGTGCATGATATTTTCTACTACAACTCTCTTTAGTAAATTTGTAACAATCAGATCTGAGATATTGTTGGCAAGCTAAAAGCCTATCTTAGACGGGTGCAAATCTTTTAGTGACTTACATTAGAGAATTGAAATTTGGTATGTGGTCTTCTAATCTTAATTGTAGATCTGTGTCCAATTTTCGTTTCAATCGGTAGAAAAAAAGGCGTTCAAATTGCATATTTGGTTTTCTTTGCCATACTGACACAAAAAGAATGTCGCGACCGCTTGGCTCGTTTACTGCTGTTTGGCTTATTTTTTCTCCACCTGTGTCGGAGAGTATACAAGAAAGTTTAGGGGAGACCACTCCCGCTGCTTACGAAAGTGACGATTATTTAATCGAAACACAAATAATTTATCCCTAAAATAAAAATATTTAAATAAGTAGAATCCTAGCTCTGCCGTAAATATCTGTAGAAACATTTATCTGTTTGTTTCATTAGAGTGATGGGGGAAAGTATTTGTTTACGATACTTTCAATTTTAAGGGATGAGTAGAAAAGAAAGCCGGAACCACCGGAACTGTCTCAGTATTAGTAATCAAAACATTGAGATTTTACTTAATCCAATATAAACTCCAAAAATGAGTTTGGGGTATGATTTGTGGTGAATTAAAATACTCGCTGTCGTGTGGATATCGCAAACAATATCTCAATTTTTGTAAAAATAATTTGAAGAGGTTATACACTTGTTTCATTGTTTAGTACTTTACGAGTATTATAGTTCTTATAGTTTCTTATAGAGACAGTAGTTTCTTATTTAACATGAAATAAGAAAGTGCTTCATTCTATAAACCAGAAATGACATATTTAAGAGAAACTGATCTTCAAACTATGTGTTTGAATGTTATAGTTCAGTACATACAGTACTTAAATAAACCTAATAAATCAACTGAAGTGTACGTAGAATTTTTACGTAAGTGCATATCAGGTTCTTAGTCTTGTGTCATATTTCAGTGCTCCCGAAATTTTTTGTCGTTAGAGTATTTCATGAGACGTTTACTCATAGGCGTTCGAAAATCTCCCCATAAAAATTTGATCTTGAGCATAATTTGAAACATTTCTTTGTGGGAAATATTGCTGATGACCAGCGTGAATTCAGAAAAATGAGTCATTGGTTCAGTATTTTAAAAATTTATAGTTTTACAAAACATACACATTTTAGGTTTTCTAAAGTGTTTCAATATATGTTTGAGGCAATCATCAGACATGCATGACTGATGACCACAAAAGTGTGCTAACTCTTTATTTTTCCTTTACCAAATGTTAATAAATTTAGACTTATCACGGATTGAGTCTTGGCTAGCACTCAGTGACTTCCATTATTCACTGGCGAACGGACAAAAAAATTACAATGGCCCGAGCTACTTTTACAATTGCTGTGCCTCTGCTGTTATTGCATAAGTTAAGAATGTATCTGCCATGAAATCCTTTGGCTTCACTGTTGCTTGTTTTTTAATCTGTAGAGATAGTTGCGGACCAATTTTCGGATAATTTTAAAGGTGCGAGTAATTTATTCATTACAAAAACTGCAATAAGTTGAAGATTATTTATTGAAAAGATTATCTTTTAAATAAAAGATTTTTATTTTGCAGTATCATACCTATCTTTTACTTTCTTGCATTATTAGTCTTCATGAAACATCAGTCAGAATCAAAATGCATAGTCTACTGCGCAAAATCCACCGTTAGAATATATGCGATATCGTTAGTAATTTTCAAACTTAATTTGCATAAACAAAGCTTAATGAAATGTTCACTCTTTTGATCCTTGGGAGAAAACAAAATTGCAATCCAATTTTCATAAGAATTGTTTGGCAGCATTCCCAGATATGGAAAATAAATTTTAAAAATTGAGTTTTAAAAGAAGATAAATGAAAGAAAATGTTGTCATATTTTGCTTAAACTCTTTAAATCGAGATCATTTTTTAAATATTTGCTTATCAATTAATAATTTTAAGACGATGCTGTAAAAAGGTTTGACAGTCCCAATATTTTTCCACACTACCCTATTTGAGGACCCAGTCCACAGTTTAAGAAGCCATGGCACAAAGTACCAAAAAACCCCCAGAACATTACTGATAATTTTTCTTTGCTTTTTGACTCTATGAATGGAAAGTGAAGTGAAGGTCTCTTGTTTAATTCCTCATACATTGATTTAATGTTATATAAATCCAAAAGATACTATCAAATTAAAAAAGACTTGTGACTAAAGAAGATAAATTGATAGGAAATTACTAGAAAACCATTTCAAGTTGTATTCACATTTTATGGGATGTTGAAATTTTCTTCGTGACACAAATACTATTTTTGGTTATAATTAAAATGTTCCTGCCCGTTCAGAGTAAGCAGAGCTGTGTAGGTACGAATTTTCTCAATTTCAATTTTACTTTCTTATTTTATTTCATCAAAATTTTTGTGAAATTTATAAACCAAGCTTTTTTAGATATTGCATATTGAAGAAATATATCCAGCAAGCTGAATGATTATGGTTGCTATGTTCTTACCTTTTCTTGTATTTTCTCGTACAAAGAAAAGGTATTGAAATAGTCAAAAAATTCGAACTCGAAATTTTGATGAATCTCCTCGTTTTGGACCTCCCCGAATTCGAAAAACACAATTTTGGAATTATGTCTGTCTGGCTGTGAACACGATAACTCAAAAACTGTTATAGTTAGAGAAATGAAATTTGATATGACATCTTTACACATAATTTGTAGGTTTCTATCAAATTTTGGACAAAATCCGTCTGCGGGAAATCTGTCTGCATTCATGTGAACACGATAACTCAAAAACTTACATAGCTAGAATGAAATTTGGTACACAGTTTTATGATCAGGAACATAGGTCCATATCAAATTTTGGGCCAAATCCGTGAAAGGGTTGACTGTTTGTCGGTCTGTACAATCACATACTTGTAAACATAATAATTCTTATACCCCATAGCTTAGATAAACCAGCGCGAGTGGTCTCCTCTAAACTTTCTCGCATACTTTCTAACAAAGATGTTCTACCCCATTCCCCTCACCTAAAAATTGCGGAGTCCATGAGTGTTATTGATATTGTCTTCGCGGAACGCTGTAATACGAAAGGGTCAAGAATGCAAGAGGTTTAAATAGTCCAGTCATTAGGTGCTAAAAAGGGATAATTTAAAGCAAATTCTGGTGGAGTCGTAATTTTTTGCTCCTATATGTTTTTTGGGGTGCTGATTACGAATCTGGAGTTTCCCACCAAAAATTTTTGTTGGAATTTTAGTTATAGCCAAAAAACATGAAAAAAATGGACTTTTCCCCAGTTTTTTGTTTATAACTCAAAAAATATAAATTTTTTTATGGCATCATCAGATATCAAAATAATCAGCACAAAATGTCCTACAATTAGTGCTAATACTATTTTTTCGTTACGCGCACCGTTTAAGTGCTATAACTGGATGAAGTTTGGTGAATGTTTGACTTGCCTGCTAGCTCGGTTTGAACAACAACAAACGATCCAATCTGTATGAGCGAAATTATCTATCTTACTAAATAAATTCCTACTTGATTAATATACTTTTTCTATCGTAAACCTCTTTGTGCAAATAAAGATTTTATCAGTTATATTATGAGTATACTTGCATAATCTGCACAAAATTCCTTCTAAATCTTTCTACGCCTGGTATTACCTGGCTTTCGCGGTTGTGAAGTAAACAATAGAGTAAATATCACAATTTTTTTAATAAGTTAGGAGGCTTAAACGTAGCCCTATTATTGTCCCCTACCTGCGCTTGGTATCAAAAGGATCGAAGGAAATAATTTTAATACTGTGAAATTCAAAAGAAATGGCAGAGTGCAACCACTAAGTGATGCCGTCAAGGTGCATGATGAAAGTGTATCTATCAACCCTACAACGCTTTTTCAGATAATTTACATTACAAAGCAATCGGATGAAGAACTAGGGGACATCCTAACATATGAACTATGTCCCTTTCCACTACCTCTGTTTGATGAAGGTGGAATGCGAAAAGGCATGAAATCCTCTTTATGCAAAGTTTTCAAGCCATGCACACGGGATTTTAATGCTGAAAGCAGTGTGTTTATTATTGATGGAGGACACTTGCTGCACAGAGTCATCTGGAAAAGGGGTTCAACTTTTTCTTCAATTTGTGATAATTATGTGACATATGTTCGTACAAAGTACAAATCAACTGCTCTAATCATTTTCGATGGGTATCCTGAAAATGAAACAGTAGGAGGCAATAAATGTGGAGAATGGGCCAGAAGAACACAGAAACAAATGTCAAGCGATGTAATTTTGATGATATGAGCTGTTTCCTAAGAAAAATTCCTTGCCAATCCGAAGAACAAGGATAGACTCATTTCCATCCTGATGAACAAGTTCTCCTCAGTAAACATGACATACAAGATAGCAGACGAAGATGCTGATTGTTTAATTGTGAAAGCTCTAGCTTTGTCCCCAATACATCCGTCTGTGGTGAAGATATCTAACTTTTTGTCATCTTAATTGGCATTTGTACTTTTGACAACGCATATTTCCTAAAACTAGGAAAGGGAAAATCGCTGAAAAGATATTTTCTCCTCACACAGTTTTAGAAAAACAATCGCCGACAATATTTTATTCATACATGCCATGAGCGGATGTGACACCACATCAGCTCTTTTTAATTATGTTAAATTGAAGTTTTTGCAGACTTTGAAAAACAATAATGATCTCCTCAAAGTAATTGAAATTTTTAAGAACCCGGATATGACTCCTGAAGCTGTTGTGCATGTAGGGAACCGCTTTCTTGTGGCATTGTATGGCTACCCAATAACTACCTCGGATACACCATCCTTGAATAATGTTTGCTATAAATGTTACATGAAATCTTCATTTAACAAGAGTAGAAACATGGCTTCGCTTCGCAGTTGCCCACCAACATTTCCTAAAAGTCTACTATCATATCCAGCAGTGGCTTGGCAATAAAAAGATACCTGAAGACTGGGGTTGGGAAAGAACAAACAGTGGGCTCCAACCTGTCAAAACTCTGAAGCCCCCCGCACCTGACTCTATCCTGTACGCAAGATATCCTGCAAGGTTCACAGGAAATTGCAGCTGTAGGAAGGTCAGACCGTTATGTTCAGTGTTGTATCCTCATTGTTGAGACAACTGCAATAACAGAGGGATTCAAGTAATTAATAGTGATGAGGATGACGATGATGGTAAACCAATACTGTTTGATGATTTAGTTGAGGCGTCTTTATCTTTGCATGTGGAGGAAGACACAGGTGATCTTTCGAAAGATATTGGACCATAAGTTTTAAAGCGACCAAGATAAAGTGAAGAGACTGTGCAATGTATTTAGATACTAAGATCATATTTATGTCTGTAGTTGTATTATTATTAAGTTATTATGACTTTTAAAGTTTAGAATGCTACTTTTTTTCCATGTCATTTTTTTTCTTGGTTACTATATACCAAGTTATTCAAATTACTTAATAGAAATTAATAAAGTTTAATTAAAAACCACACTAAGTACTTGTAATTGTTTGTAAGTAACATTTACTGTGAAAGTTAATCTAAATTTCCATCAACATCAGCCCTTTAGAGGTAATCAAGGAATTTTATTCATAACTAGCACTTATGCCCGGCGTTGCTCGGGACTAAATTACTTTCATGTCTAATATAACAGATGAAAAATTTATTTGAAAAAGGAACATTATGGTAGAAAAAGTGTATTAAATAAGTAAAGTGTATTAATAGTAAGATAGTAAATTTTAGTGCATACAGATAGAAAGATTTGTTATTTTTCAAGCCGTGCTAGCAGGTAAATTAAACTTTAGCCAAACTTCAACCAGTTATGGCGCCTAAACGGTACACGTAACGAAAAAATAGTATGAATATAAATTATAGGAAATGTTGTGCTGATTATTTTGATATATGATAATGCCATAAAAAAGTTGATAGTGTTTGCGTTATAAGCAAAAAACTGGGAGAAAGTCCATTTTTTTCATGTTTTTTGGCTATAACTAAAATTCCAACAAAAATTTTTGGTGGGAAACCTCAGATTCGTAATCAGCACCCAAAAAAACATATAGGAGCAAAAAATTACGACTCCACCAGAATTTGTTTTAAAAAACTACCTAATGACTGGACTAAAAATTCGCCAAGTCAATAAAATAGCGCCAAGTTCACGAAGTTCGTGCGCCGATACACGATATGGCACGCATTTTTGCGCCATAGTGAAATAAAGTAAAACGAAATATGCAATTTGAACGCCTTTTTTCAACTGATTGAAACCAAAATTGGACACGGGTATACAATTAAGGTTAGAAGCCCACATACCAAATTTCATTTATCCAAGTCTTTACGTTAATGAGTTATCGTGTATACAAGTATGCGATTATACAGATAGACAGTCAACCCCTCGATGGATTTGGTCCAAATTTTGATACGGATCTACATTTCTGATGATTAAACTGTGTACCAAATTTTATCTGTTTAAGTTTTTGAGTTATCGTGTTCATATTAAAGCGGACAGACCGTCTTCTCCTGGGCGGATTTTGTCCAAAATTTGATAGACACCTACAAATTAGGTGTAAAGATCACATACCAAATTCCATCCCTCTAGCTTTAATAGTTTCCGAGTTATCATGTTCACAGACACACAGACAGACATAATCCCAAAATTGTGTTTTTCGAACTCAGGGAGGTCTAAAACGTGGAGATTCATCAAAATCTCTAGTTCGAATTTCTTGACGATTACAATACTTTCTCTTCGTATACGAGAAGGTTAAAAGGCAAACAAACTAAATGCTCTCGTAACCGAATCTTCACTGTAAAATGCGAGTTAGAGTCTATTCTTTACATGTTCGAAGTCCAAGGGCAGTTGGTCTAGACTTTCCGGAGAAATTCTAAAAAGTGTGCAAATCGAAAGTGTCCGGTTACTTTTCATCATATAGTGCAGCGGTGCGCAAACCGTGGGTCGTGAGAAAATTTTTGTGGATCGCTAAATTATAAGAAATTTGACAATAGAAAATATAAGGCTTTTCTTCAAAAAACGTGGTCGTACACTAAGTGAGGGGGTTGGAATTGAAAATAGTTTTCGCACCACTGATATAGTGTATGCATCTGAATACATAAAAGAATTAACTATTGAAAGTTTTATTAATATCTCTTCTTTCCCACCCCCGCCAGTTCTGATAGCAACGAATCCATTAACTAGCAAAAGAATGAAAATCGTTAAGAATATCTCTCAAGAAGTATTTGGGAATTTTGGAATAGTTTGCTTAAAATAAGTGTATAAACCCCGTTATCGCAGAAAGTTTCCGTTTTGGTATTCTCTTAATAACTTCTAGTATTTCAATTTCGACAGAAAAGTGAAATTAACCAAAGAACGAATCCACGCTCTGATTGGGGCAGCGTCCTCTTTTTGGTTTCTGAGATGATCCTCTTACATGAAATCACAGACTGCTGATGCGGAAACAATCCATTTTTAGACTACTGTAATAAAGCGATGCCACCACAACTCGGTGTAAAAAGTCAATTTTCGTTTTTCAAAGAAAAAACGCTTTTGGCTTTTCTGTTGTTCCCTTAAAAATACAAAATGACGTTTGGTAAGTGCGTGCTTTGCAGGCAAAACAAACACTAGATAAGTGGACGAAAACGAAAATATTTTTATTGATTTTTAAAGTGTTTTTTGCATTCATCTTGTTGACACCGAAAATTACCGTAAAGCAGGATTCATTAGTTCCAATGGCATGCATTTTTAATTATTGCGTAATCATTGCATTTTTAATTATCGCTTAATACATGCGTTTTTAATTATTGCATTTATTTACCTGTGCTTTGCCCCTCACATCAAAAGAAAATATTAAATAACTTTCACTTACTGCGTTTGTTTACTTAAGCGTTGCTCCCTGTCTAGTGAGAATATTAAAACATTTGTGCGTCAGTGAACACGGATAAAATTGAAAATAAGTCTGAAAAAGTATGGAAATCAGAGAAATATAAAGCGTCCATTTCAAACTGTAACCATTGAATACATAATGATTTGAATTTTAAGATGGGGAGAAAAATCGTTTTCTGCGGAAGATTGTTTCTAAAGTTATTCCTAGAAAAGAACAAAATTTTGAAGCAGAAAACAAAACTATCACCCATCAACAAAATTAACAGCAACAAAAAAAAATGACAAACCAATGGGAAAAGCATTTTTGGAATAATTTTAGAAGATTTTTTTCTCTTTGTTAATAAAAAACGTTTGCTTGTATAGCACATAGACAAAATTCTTTTTGACCATAGGTTATAAATAACACCTTGAAATTGAAGTTTATGGGAAAATTGAGGGGCGAGTGCCCCATATTTTTAATTTCATGAGAAGCATTTTTTTTGTGCATGTGTTGTGTTTTATTAACTTTAATGTATATATTTTAAAAATCATCTATTTTGTTCATTCAATCAAATGCTACAATTTTAAAGTTTTAGTTAATAATCAGAATGCTTTCGAAAATGCTAATCAGGAACCAAAGTAGCTGATAAAAGAATTTTGTGCTTATAAAATCTGATTATTGATATAAATCATTTCATGGCCAAAAGAAAATTAGCTCAAAAGAATTTTTTGCATTGGAACAGTCAGTTTCTTTTTAATTTAAATTATTTCAAAATCTGGTAACTTATTTATTTTTTCTGAATTATTAATTTTCATGCGGTATTTGTTTTTTACAGTTAGCAAGACATTTTTTCATTGAAATAAAAATACAAATTATTGTCGCATCCAAAAGAATTTGAATATATTTTAGAATTTTCGAAATTCCTCATTTCGAAAAATTCCTCATTTCATGACAAAATGGCTAAGGATTAGAACTATGCATCCTAACATTTCTTAATGTTTTCTTTGTTTGTTTCTGTGATTTCCAGACGAGTTAAATAATACAAGTAATAATTAATGTTTTTTTAAGTTTCTTTATTTTATGATGAATGCGTTTTATATCGAAACATTGATTCTGAGTGAAAACAGAAAATTGTGAGAGCTAGCAGAAATGGTTAAACATTTTTTATATCTGCTTGAACGACTGCATGTATTTTTAAATATACAATCAAAATTTTTTAAAGTTGTATGGACTGATAAAACAGAGAAGTCAAATGGAAATCAAATTTAGGAAATTGTTCTTTTTTCGTATTATTTACTATTTTATGTAGCTCATCTTGCACTGCTTGAACAGGGAATCGAGAGTCCTATTTAGTTAATATTTACTGAAATAGTTAAAGGATATAATCAATGATTAAACATTTTAAAATCTTTATGGTGTTTTTTAACAAATTAATTTTTGCATTTTCGAAGTTTCAGAACATGAGTGATTTTTCGATTTAAAAAGGGATGCATATAATTTAGAACGGATTTAAAAACGATTTAGAAAATAAAGAATATTTTGCAATTGTCGATGGATAAACTTGCGAAATTAGTATTGCGAAAATGGTTCATAAATTCTGAATATAAATTATCTTACATTACCTACTGGTTTAACTCTTTAGGAATTTCTGTAATTCTAGTACAATTAAATCTAATAAACTTACGTAATTTTTATTTAAATGCAAATTGTCAGAAAAAATTAATTAAAAAATAAAAATCAGAACTCGAAGTTTTTTCAAAATATGCTTTCGACAAATGACTCTTACACTAGAATGTTTTACTTACGTTTGAATATTTCAAATTCAAGTTGAATGTATTGAATGATTGCATTTGATGGTGCTTCTGAAGATACCGTTAGTTTTAAATAATTAATAAGTGAAATTCTTAAATTCATTTTATATTACACCCAGTAATTCGTAAGAATGGAATCAGCCAGATTCTTAAGAACATTTCGTTATAACAGTGAGACACTGTCTGTTTCATTATTAATTGCTAATTCCTGCCATACATTTGCAGAGATTAGTGAATTTATGTAGCGTTTTCAGAATACTTCTGCTTGAAATTAGGGCAATAATAACTTCTGTAACTATCTTATTCCATAAAATCGATAACAACGGTTTCTGCCTATTGATATAATAAAATCAGAGACTAAATCGTGGTCTTCGAGGAACACAAAATACTGTCATTTATTTGAAAAAATTCTACCATGATTATGTTAATTAATATTCTCTTCTGCTAATTAGATTCGTCATCTGAATACTACTCAAAATTACAAAATCCGTTCCAAAATAGCTTTCGTGTTGTTTAGAAATGAAATTTTAACTAAATTAAACTGACTACTCAAAGAATTATTGAAGTATAAAAAAGCTGCTAAATTAAATATTCATGCGCTTCACAGTGGTCCATATTCCTAAAGATTTTAAAAACAAATCGTAAGAAAACTAATCAACTGAATGAATTTAAATATAGATTTTTTTCACCTTCTCTATAAGATAGGAGGAAAAATTTCGAGGAATTTTTTTTGAAAAGTAAAGTTTTCTATGTGGAACACGACAAGATAGTGTTCAACACAGTTCTTATTCATATAAACTTCAGAATTTCTTATTTTATTCAATTAGAAAATTAAAAATAGCAATAATAAATAAAAATAAGATAAAGAAATATTGTAAAATAACTTTAAGAAAGCAGTTTTTTAACATAGAATATGTATCATAAATGGTTCAAAGAACTAAAATCAGGTTGCAATTAATTTTTTCCCCTTGGTAAGGCAGTTGGAGCTCCAAAAACGATAATAATCTAGAACATAAATGGATAGGCTTAAATTTTAATTAAACTAATTTATTCGGGAAATTGTGTTTACTCTTTAATTTATAGTTAAATGAAATAATTGAATTAACCATTAAAAAGACTGATGAAAGCAGATTTTCTAAGTGAATAAAAACTTATACTGTTCTTTGTAGCAACTAATATTATATGTGAAAAATTTGCGAGCAATTACAGAAACGTCTGATGAGATTAATGTTTCGAAGAAAAGAATTTTGCAACAATTATAAGCATACGTGGGAACAAAAAAAAAAGTTAAGTATTCTTAATGATGCACGGTGTTCTGATATGCGAAACTCATTCTTTGCCTGCTGTTTTATTTATCAGAAACATAAATCTTGTTTCTATTATAAGTTTATTTTTATCACAGAAAGGATTAAAAATTTGTATAAAGAATTCGCTTTTATGTAAGCAAACGACCGACGTAATGACCCCTCAACACCACAAATATCGAAGCGGAACCTTTTTTCGCACTGTTGAGCAGCGAACTGTGTCATCAGTTGGCACATTTTGGAATCCGTCTGATGGAGGATTATCGCAGAACACGAATGACATTGAAATGCTGCTCGCGAAGATTTCAAGAAAAGGCCCGAAGAGAAAATGAATGCTTTTGTGTGAAACTTTTAATACTTTCAATTCTCAAAAGCCTTACCTTCTACTCAACATGCAGAGAATTTTAAAGAATCAGGTTAAGCCCGGCTTAAAATGGGTAGCATCAAAATTCAATTTATGTAATGTGAATTTCAGTAAATAAGAAATGAGTTGAGTTATTCATTAATGCAGTTCGATAATAACATTACAAATTTGGTACATAAGCTGTAGGTAATAAGCAATCAAGAACGTGCAAACCAACACCGAAGTAAAAACAAGCAAACAAAATGTGTTTCTTAAAAAAAACATTTCTTTAAATAGGATTAAATATCTGGGTTATGAAGAATTATATAAATATAGGACAATATGAAAAAAAACTGCGATATGTTTTTAGATTGTTGCAATTTTCATTCTTAATCTAATCTAAATCTATAGTTTTCAAACTTTTCTGCGCCAAGTGCCTCTCCTAAAAAAACAGCGATTCTAAAAGAAATCAAAAGTAACTGGCGTAAACCTTTAATAAATTCGCGTATTTGCGTCGACTTAACTCGAGAATTTATAATGTTGTTTCAACTTGTGGTAATTGAAAAACTATTAATTATAAACAGAATCGCAGAAATTAAATCAACGCATCCTTGTTGCGTACATTTTTAAATGTGCTTGTGCATATAGTAGATTGCTTATATCAATCAAATACAAAGGAAAATTATTACAAAATGCAAGAAAAATCTAGTTTGCAACAGTCGCTTTAAATGTATTTAGTGAATTATCTCTCTTAAGCAGGGGTGGCGCCAGTGGGGTGTCCAGGGGGCCAGGGCCCTCCTGTCGGGGATGCTGTGCCCCCCCCCCCCGTTGGAGCAAATTTTTGTATCCCGTTCACACAACGGACTATTCCACTCATATATGAATAAAGATATGGAGAAAATTTGAGAGGGTCATCTTTACGCCCCTCCCCTTGTACAGCCGGTCTTATACCCCCTTGCCGAAGAGACCCTGCCCCCCAGTCGGGCGGACTCTAACACCACTCCTGCACTTAAGCCGCGTTTACACCGAAGTTGTAGACACGTCTCGATGACAAATATCGGTGGAGTTTCGATAAACGGCTCTAATTTTGGCGCCGAGAAATTGTGTCTGCTGCACAAAGTTTGTTTTGCTCCAAGAGTCGATAAAGATAAAAACAAAAAAAAATCGATATTTGCCGTCGAAAAAGTTGCAGTGCTGTTTCGATAGAAGCGGAGGAAGGGGTGTAGACATTCCCTCGCTATACCTTTGCCCACCGGCTCACAAACAATGATATTGTAATTTTGCTAGATTTTTGAACAAATAAATGAGACTAGCGTATGAATCTCCACTTGCTAAAAAGAGCAACGCAAATGCAAGCTTCCCTTTAACTGGAATAGCTGCTCTATAACTGGTGTCCTATTTCATTATCTTATGCGATACCCTATCATCATAAACAAAGATTCAAAATCG
Organism: Araneus ventricosus; assembly: GCA_013235015.1. Classification (NCBI taxonomy): domain Eukaryota; kingdom Metazoa; phylum Arthropoda; class Arachnida; order Araneae; family Araneidae; genus Araneus; species Araneus ventricosus. Next base: position 1,407,708 of record BGPR01000118.1, on the reverse strand, counting down.
CAGCTGGCCATTCCCAAAAAATGCTAAAAACTTCCATACAATCTCACTTCACCTGAATTGTCTGGTGAATAAGATGGGTCAACCCTTTGGGGTCAAAGTCATCTTCATTTAAATCTTTAAACAGTTCACTTCCACTTTATCGAATTTTCGCTTTTAATGATATAGACTCAACCAGTACCTCCGGGGTTCCCGTCTTTTCCACAAAATTACGCAGGTTCCTGTTGCAACCACTACTTCCATGCTCGACATCTTGAATGAGAAGAGAGCTCCTTCCATTATGTTGTTGACAAAAATTGCAAGAACCCACGAGTATTTTGTGTGAAACCAAAAAGTTGTTGACAAGCGTCTTCAACACAAAAATTGCAGCCAATTTTCTGTAACATTTGATGTAAACGTGGCTTTAGAAGTACTCTTGGCGTACATCTAACGTAAACTGCGTACATCCATGAGAAGCAAGTACATCGGTTTAGGAACTACTGATAATATTAGTTTTATAACCTACCTCGAACCTTCTTACGCAAAAGGAGTATGGCTCAAAATGGATGGACGGGGAGAGAATTATTTTTTACAAATTTATAGGTACCCATCTCGAGTGGGAAAAAAAAATAAAAAGTTTTATATACAGTTTTGCTTCTAAAAACAGGCTAAGATAAACTTAATTACTAAACACAAATGCCGATATAAATCCTAAATGAAAAATATATTGGGTGAATGGAGGTTGGCAGAATACAGATAATATTAAAGCTCTTCTGAAAATGAAAGTACTTTTGTCACGAAATTTCTCCTAAAAATATTTTCCTGTTACCATTTAAGATGGCGAATGCTAATGTTACTTATTAAAAGTAATTCATTAGTAGATATTTTTAATAAATAACATTTTGGTAAATGGCTAAATTCTTGATTCTCTTGCCATATGATGATAGCTTGAAAAACACTTTTTTTTAATACTAAGCCTTTTTCGAAATTTAATATTAGATCGTTTATTAGCCAGATTTTATGAAGTGAAAATATTGTTGTACATTTTGATGGTAATGTAGTTCCTTTTTCAATGATCATAAAATTTATTATAATTAATTCTGAGGATTTTGTTTATGGCTGCTAAGACATACTTCGTTATAAACATTTGTACGAAAACCATGAAACCTTTTCGATTGAGTTGGTGAGATACACTTAACATGGTTATGATTGGGGGAAAAAACATGATTTTTACTTTCAAAAGATTTGAACTGGTTTTGTCGACAATTTTTTTGCTTGCCTGCATCAATTCAATCATTCGACCGGAGAAAAAAAAAATTCAATGGAATTATAGAGAATTAAAAATCAATTAACCCCTTCTTGGTCGTCTTGGCATGTCATTGGTTCGGTTCTTTTGTGCCCGTACGCTATTTAAACCCGTAATTAAATCAACGTAACAGTTAATTTTAAATACAAAAGTCACCTGGCCACGCTTAAATGTCTCAAGTATCTTTTACCATCTTAAATAGGTTGAAATAATGAAAAATATATCGAATGGGTGGTTTCATCTAATAAGGAGGTTAAATAAAAACGTAAAGCAAGGGGTTAAGTTCACACAGGGAATTTGTAGCGATTTAAATAATTATAAGAAATAAGCGTTAATGAAAGATATTTTTGGTACGAATTTTACAACTTAAATTGGCTTACCAGTCTTTGTAAGTAATGAGTCGGGAAACTCACATAAGGAATACAATATAAAAATATTTTCAATATTTTTGCAGCTTTAATTATTTGTTGCAAAATTTATTTTGTGTGTATGCCTTTTTGTATTCGTTGTTACAATTATGACGGAAATGATAATTGACGTAAAAGCTTAGTCTTCCAAGATTCATCGACTTTTTATAAATTAATGCATTGTATACCGAATTATACAGCAGACCACTAATTTTCATAGGAAACAAATACATTTACAAAAAAGCGAAATAATTCTTTTGCAGGGGTTCATTTGAGGCTTCTTCTACGCCATAAGTTATACCACAATGAAAGTAAGTATCAAATTTGGTATTCTTACATTGAAAACTGTGAATTTGCATCGAGGATAATCATTCGTAGCTATTGTATAAGATTTCATACAAGAAAGCGAAATGTTCATAAAAAGAAGAAATCACACAGATCAAACGAGATTTAAAGCTCAGAGATGCCAAGATTAATCCAGTGATCTTGGGAATGAAAATAACAAGTCATCCGTCAAGGTATTAAGATGCATCATCATTTGATAAGATAAGGCTGTAACTGCAAAAATGATATCGAAATAACTTTCAAAATCTTTTGATGTTATTCCTCTTCACAATTGATCTGACAATAGCCAAATCGATGAATCTAGCTATTAAAGATTAGGCAGACTGATCTGTCATGCTTTCATACGATTTAAAAATAGATAAAGGATAAAAGTCCTTGCAACAACAGTTGCAGCCGATCCATGAAAAGTTGCGCGTATGTTACGCATACAAAATTTAAATGCAAATCAAATACAATTTTAAATTAAATCGTTGCAGTTATCAATCTAAATCAATTGAAATTTCTATCATGTCATATAGTGCTATTTGAGAGTTTGTGGCATAATTTCAGCAACAGATTAAAAATTTCAAAGCAGCCTCTCAAAGATATTTGAATCTAGAAGAAATATTAAACACTAGTGTGTGATATTTATATAGCAAGAAGGGAGGTTACGGTAAGATTATGTTGATAACTTAAAACTCGACGTTAACGAAAGGCCGGAGGCGAAAATCCTTTTTCAAACAACTCTCAAATCCGATGTTTTCCTTTCTTTGGTTACGGAAATCGGTTTTTTTAACCCAGATTTCATTGTTGTCCTAAAAAAACATTCGCTTTGCTTGACAACTGTCTCCGCTTTTCCGTCTACAAATAGCATGTTAGTGACCCTGAATAAGAGAAACTGCAAACATGACTGAAGAGTGCATTCTTTTAGAAGAAAGGGCCTACAAAAAGTTTCTTTTCTTGTAGGAGGTAAAATTTTTATTCAATTTATTCTTCCGTGTTTCAATAAGTGAAATAGCATTCATAATTATAATCTCTACTAATAATAAAGGAGAATGTGTGTGTTGGCGCTCTACAGAGCAGACCTTTTGACTAGAGTTACTGAATTTGGTACAAATATGCTTTATACAGAATGGGAATGTGCCCATTGGAGAGATTTTTCTAAAAATTAATTAGAATTTCAGATAATTAAAAATGAAAAAATTGCGGTTTTTGGCGATAATTTTCGAAAATATTATCGCACAAAATTAATTTTTACACCACCTTAAAATATAAAAAAATTATCTTTCCAATTATACCAATGAACTTGTTGCCAAGATTTAAAAAAATTATGCAAAATTTGCAACAATACTTTTTATTATTGCAATTAATTCAAACCGTTTTCAATGTTTATACAAATATTTTCATTGTGTATTTCTCTTCCATCGTTGAAAGATAATGAAGATTTTGCTTAGTTTTTCATATTTTTCGGTAATATCGTAACGAATTTTTTTTATTTCATCAAATTTTTTTGTGAAATCTGTAAACAAATCGCTCTAAGATATTAAGTATATTAGGAAATTTATCCGGTAAGCTCAAAGATGATTGTTGCTATTCTTTAGTTCTTTTTATCGGTGTGTTTAAATTGTAATTCAGCAAATCTGCTGTGGACGAAAAATGTGCCGCGCCATTTCGATGTTGGAATCAATTGCATATTTTGTATCAGGTATAAGAAAGAGAAGTTGTCGTTGACAGTGTGCAGTTAGATGTTAGATGACTTCATTAAGGCCGTTCATATAGACAATGAACAGAACAGTTGCAAGACTACTAAAATAACACGGTTAAATATCTATCACAATAGGAGTTTGAAAAGTACTTTGTTAAGGGAACCACGATTATCAAATTATGCATAAGAGATTCAAATGAAATTAAATACAGTCAGTATTTCAGGTGAGCAAGTTGTTCGTCAAAGGCGGCTAGTAAATAAATAACTGAATGAATGAAATCCGAGCTGATATGAAAACTCATATAATGCAGCAAATATATACTACTTTTTTTTAAAAGCTTATTAAGTTATTTTGTGAGCTTTATCTTAAGTTTAACATTTTGCTGCTAGATAGCTTTATTTTGGAGGCGCATGCCTAATTATTATCTGGTGAACGTGTTATAGCACTATGCTATTATTGTCGTTATAATGTTAGTGAAAGGTTTATACAACAAATGTGTTTATACCGGCTAGTTTTAGTTATAGTAATGCCTAAAAAATTATTCAGTACATATTGCATAGTATCTTATAAGAGGTTGAGAAGGGCATCGATTTATCTTTTAAACAAATTTTAAGATCACAGATATCAAAATATGAGCATACGAGAGAGAATTGTTTTTTAGAATAACTTTAAAAAGCCTGTCTCTTTGTTCGGTTCATGTGCAAGTGAACACGATAACTCATAAACTCAAAGAGCTAGATAAATTAAATTTTGTATGTATTCTTGACAACAAAATTCTATATAACTTTTCACTACGCATATAACAGCGCTGAACACAAAGCGTGCCATATTGAGGAAGTATCGAGGGGAAACCGCTCTCGCCGGTTTAGAAAAATTGCAGAATTCAAAAATGTAGTTTCGCTTAACAAAAAGTGGATCTTGTGTTATCTAAATGTCTTAAAATGACAACAGGTGCATTCACAAAAACAAACATGTTATTGATTGATATTTGGTGAAGCGTAAGAAAATGGGTCATACTCTGCGTGAAAGCAGCGTCTTTTTCTATTAAATAATCTTTCCAAAATGAGAATAAGAAAATTTATTGACTTCAATAAAAACGAATTTCATAATGTGCATGGGTTCAAATAAAACGAGTCTGTTTAAACTAAAAAATTTATCATTGGATAATAAATATTTTAATTTAAACAGATTCCCTCTTACCAGTTAATATTTTTCAAGGGATTAAAAAAATGTTTTTGCATGCATTTTAGGAACTTATTCAATCAAGTAGATCTGTAGCATTCGTGCTACAGATGGTTATGCTTCGGATCTTTTCTTCACATAAATTTCTTTGATATAATACAAATGATTACCATTAATGGTCTCTAAAAAAACACATAAGTGGTCACATAATATCCATCAATCCTCATAGTATAACGAACCTGAAAACTTCATGCGGTTTTTAGTTAACGATCGCCATATGAATCAAATACGATTCACGGCTCTAAAATACTATTTATACCTACTATCTAATGAGATGACCCTCCTCTACTGTAGTACCGTCCTAAGCGTAAAAGGCGTATCTCAATTTATTATTATTTTTATTTTAATGTTTGTGAGCTGCCCGATATTATTCCTAAGCAAAAAAGGTCGTGTTTTATTTTTAAAAAAAATAGAAAACCACTAAAGAAAAATGCGTATCTCATAAAACTAGCGCAATGTGCATTCAGCGGCGGTTTTCCGCACAAGCGTTAGAGGCGCTCGTCTGGTGCCTCGAAAATCCAGGGGCCTTAAAATCCATTCAATGTACACAGCAGTGCAAACTGATGGCGAATTTGACATTCGGTAGGGGTATCAAAACCTATTGAACGTAAACTGTAGTGCTATGCCGACGGCGAAGTTGCGACATTGGGCAAGGGCAGGGGCGTTGACCATCGACGGTCACGGTAGGGGGCCTCAAAACCTATTCTACGCACATCGTAGGGCTAAGCCGATAAGGAAGTTGAGACATTGGGTAGAGGGAGGGGGCCTGAAGTCAGTTTCGCACCTGTGGCCTCATGTTGACAAAATCCGCCACTGTGTACATTTACTAAAATGCTCATATCCAAAAGTTATAGTTTCTTGAGATACGCCTTTTAGGCTTAGGACGGCAGTGTTGTTAAGAGATAGCAGAGAAGGAGTCATCTGATTAGAAAAATAGTTCGAATCTCAGATGTGCGTCGTGACGGCTAACGTCTCAATTCACATCACGGCGTTATAAATATCTTTGATATTCATAAAGGGTCGTTAGTAAACACTGAATCATCTAATCCATCTGAATCTATGCCAAGCTAAGGAAACGATGAACCTCCTTTTCCAGAAAACTGACAAATTATTTATACTGTTTCTCACAGGACTGTTATAACAATGCGGAGCTTAAGCTGGAATCTATGTCACCTATTTAAGGGGAATAGTGGACTAGAAATTAGCAAAAAAAGATTTTAAAAAAGTGAAATTTCCTTTATTTCATTTTATCTCCAAAATGTATGCTTATACGTGAATAAAATCGCCTTTAAATATGTGTTGCTAAATAAAATGATTAGTTAATGGGTTTAGAAGAGTAAGCATTAAATATTGTAAAAATAGGCTATTTTTTCAGATTCGCATGCCTTCGAAATGTCCCATGCATTTTAATATTTTTAGAAAATAGTTTAAAATTTATAATAAGGATTCTTCTTATCGTCGCTTAACAAGCGACACCACCCATCTCATTTTTTTTTTTTTTTTGAAATTTTAAAGAGGAAGATTCAAATTAATTTTTCGCAACCAATAACGAATATTTCTAATTTTTTTTTCCACGTCAGATTGGAACACTTGTTCTCATGTTCATGGCAGATGTTAAAAAAATTCAAAAATATTCGTTATTGCTTGCGAAAAATTCATTTGAATCTTCCTCTTTGAAATTTAAAAAAACCGAGATAGGTGGTGTTGCTTGTTAAAAGACAATTATACATCAAAATGTCTGCGTATACATTTTAGGTTTCAGTTTCATTCAAATAGTTAAAAGCCAATTTCAGTTTAGAAAAATACGAAAGTTGAACGAAAATTCAGTACACATGGATAAAATTATTTTCTGAAAATTAACTTTTAATCCTTTGCGGACAGGTACGGCGTATAATGTGCTCCACAGTTCACCGATTTCGAAATTGAGGTGTAGGAAATCCAGTTAACGAGAGGATAGCTGCCAAAGTTCGGACACAAATGCGTATGCATATTATCCATCCATTCAAACCCCTAATCTTATTACACTATAAAAAATAATGTTTTATGTAATTAAATAAGCTTAGAGTTGGAAAAAATGGGATGGCGTATAAAGTGCGCCAACCTGATCTGTGTTCTAAAATGTTACCTGTCCGGAAACGGTTAAATAAAATAATGTGTAGCTCTTTTCTGAGTGTATTTGTAAGTGATAATATAAAATTAAGAGAAACATTTTTAAAAAATTGCACGGAGCATTAAAATTGTTAGATTAATTATTTAAATTGAAACATTTTTGAAGATATTCAATTGATAGAGCGACAAAACATACACTAGGTTCAGATACGCAAAGAATTTTTGGTGGAATCTAGTTTCGAACCCGGAAAACCCCTGTTTCGGAGCTGGAAACTCACCACCAAGTCACTTCACAAGGTTTCTAAAAATTAAATATTTTCATTTTTCAAACTTCTCAACCCGTACGCACTAAATACATCGCATTCTTTGAGTAGTAATCTACTAAAAAAGATGCTGGCTAAAAAAAATTAATGCTGGCTAAAATGTATTTCATATTTCTTCAGAATATAGATAAATAAATTAGGCTGTAGGTTTCGTATGTGTAGGTAGGAAATTTTCGTTATTTAGCAGATGTCTTCATGTTCTGTTATCATATGTTTATCATTACGTTTATTTAAAAATATCTTTTCAATAATCTTCCACGTCCTCGTATTACTTCTTACCATTCCCTTGTTTTCAGTATAGTTGCTTGGTACTCTAAGTAAGCTTCCGCTTCCTGTCTATTCAAACCGCTTATAAAGAGTCACAAGGATTCTGGACAGAAGGTGGTCTTATGTTATCTCATACAGGGTGTTTCAAAAAACATCTGGCAAAAATGAAAGGGTAGATCAGGCATACGATAAGCATCTGAAATCATCTAGGAACATGGGTGCGCAAATGCCATCTAGAGGCAGCAGATGGCATTTAAAATAAAACAGCGCTGGCCAAAATGCCGTTATCTTTTTGAATTTCAAACATATTGAACTGGAATTTTTATATAAGTTGGCCTCTATATCTGGCGCTGAAGTTGTGAAAGTAAAATTAGGCTACCTTTAGCGCATGCGCAGTAAAAAATCATTTACTACAAATGTTCATACCTTTTCTAATATTCAAAGTACTCACTTCAAATTTTTAGACAATGCTACGCTAGCATATTGTCACATATTCTGTAAGTTTCAAACATTTTGGTTGAAAACGCTGCAAGTTATAAGCAAAAAATATGCTAAAAAAGTTGGGATTTCTTAAGGAAACCTTTATATCTTCCCGAATATTCCAGCTATTTTTACGAAAATGCATGTAAATTTTGCGCATAACAGACAAATTATCAGATTTCTGTGAAATGAGGCGAGCCAAAATCCCTTTTCAATATCTTCAATTTCTGGTCGGTCCCCAAAATGCCCTCGTGACCAAATCTTCAATGTAAATTGTAAGTTAAAACTATTCTTTATATGGTCGAAGTTCGAGGAGATATTTGAAAAAAATGTGAAAATTTCAAAATGTGTCGGCAATTGTGGCAAGTGCAGTATTATTTTAAATGCCATCTGCTGCTTCTAGATAGCGTTTGCGCACCCATGTTCCTAAGTGATTTTGGATACTTATCATATACCCTTTCATTACCTACCCTTTCATTTTTGCCGGATATTTTTGAAACTCCCTGTATTATATAAGCGAATCGTCTTGATGACAGTGAACCTGAGAAAGTTATTGTCCTTCAAATTATAAAACTGATTCTTTTTTGATTTTGTATTTTTTCTTTTTCTTTCAAAAATGAATAACGATCATACTTCAAATTTTGATTTAATTGTAAATTAATTTATATTTTTGTTTAAAAAAAGGATACATATAAATTAAAAATGTAGTGCTATATTAAAATTGAGACCAAACGAAACAACTTCTTGTAGTTTCAAAAAATAAAACCACTTTTTAATAATGATATAGTCACAATGAATATTAACGATAAATAATGAATTGAAATTCTAACATAAATTAGCTCAAGTGTGACGGACAAATAACAAAATTTAAGTCGAATCTTTACTTTTCTTGTTTTCTTATTTTAAAGAATCGACTCGAGCAATTATTAGAGTCGAGTATAATTAAATTTTACATATGAAAAATTAGTTTTGTGTTTTCTTGATGCTTTTTCCATTATATATATTTGCGACTATTTTCTCTGTATATGGAGCTTTCAAAGACGTTAAAATTTTCCTTTCCAAAAAAGCACATTCAAATAATAAAACTAAATAATTATTCTTTTAAAATCAGAGATGAAAGATATACTTATTCTCACAAGAATTATGAAATTTTTGACACAAAAATAAAATTTTTTACGTCTCTTTCAAGAAAAGAATAAACGCCGATGAAGTGGCAATAATTCAGGGACATAAGCAGTAATTATTTATCGCTACTTCGAAAGTCAACTTTTAGTATATTTCAACAAGATATAAATAAATTATCCCCTGCATATAAAATGTACACTGAAATATGGAAAATTCGAATGCTAGTGATGAAAAATATCCAAGATAAAAAAAATTCTCCAAGTAGCATAAATTGAGGAATAGTATCAAATATAAGCATCAAACTTTTAAAAGATTATTTATTGGTCAGTATTAAAGTATTTTATATACTTTCAAAATTACAAGTTCAAGTTTCAAGATTTGCCTGACAGAATGTAATAAAATTCGTCAGAAAATTTACTAAAATATGTTGCACCGCAGAGTAAAATTTTAAAAGTAATAAATCTACCTGTCTAAATAAAAAGTTAGGCCGATACGTGTTATTTTTCATGAAACGGATTACACCGGGCTTGGTTTAAATCCTATATAGATATTTTCAGCATCATTCTTTTCAGAATTTGTTGATCTTTAAAGTAATATTGTTGGAATTTCAAAATTTTATTACGTTTTAAGATTATCAATTAAAAATGGCACGAAATCATACATATTTTTAGCCATTGTGTTTATTCACATGCTTGTTGACACTTTGCTCAGAAAAAATGTTAAAAACTTTTATTTTAGAATGCATTTATTTACTGATTATGATGAAAATTTTACTTCATCAGTGGATAGACCTGTAATATTTTGAATTCTATGATGATGTACAAAACGTCCAGATAATGGTTTCCGGAGTTAACCCGGGCAAACATCAAAATTCTAAATTGAAAATCACAATTCTATGTAAATTTAAATGTAATATGATAGGAATGACAAAATTTTATTGCATTTAAAAATTATTAACTAAAAACAGCTTTTCCAAAAACGTTTTGTTTGCAGAGATTGGTATCCCTTAATTTTTTTCTCGAATGTATTGGAGATATTTATGATTCAGTTGCAGAAAACAGGCTGGGCAGTTGAATAACCTTTTCAACAGCTGTGGTGTCCTTTTATCAGGTGAACTCATTGGTATAAGAATTTCATTTACATTAGCTGAAACCCAGGCTTGTTTCTACTTACTTAGAATTACTAAAGAGTCAGTCTTTGACGTATTTTAAACTATTTACACGACAGAAACTGAATCTAATCATGTGGTCCTCACAAGAAATGGTTGATATCAAACAACCTTCAGTGGAAGAAAGTTTTAATTATTTGATTAAAAAATTACATCTTTCAGTGGAAGAAGGCTTTAATTTTTTTATTAAAAAATTATATGTGTTGTATAATCGAGTTTCTTCTTTTAATTATGTAAAACAGCAGGGTCGGCATTAGAAGATGCAGGCTCCAATTGGAAACAATCTCAGCTAATATATATATATTTTCCTTTAACCCTCTGGCTGCGGATTTTTTTTTAAATCATTATTTAGATGCAACGTTTGCAAACGTATTCAAATACCGTTGAGCCAAGCAAGTTGTTATCTATATGCAAAGCTTTATTAGTATAATATGACCCAATGCTATGAAAGTACTAAGTGAGCACATTAGACTGTGAAAATCGCAGGAAACAGCAGAAAATAGAACCCGCAGAAATCGGGTGATACGCAGACAGAGTGTTAAGAATATAAAGATTTAGAGTTAAGAAATAAACAGCAAGAGTGTTCTGTCCTCGACTTCCTGGTATACTATTACAATATCGCGAGTCTTGTGCTTTTTTGTTTAGTAAAGAAATGCATTTTGAGCATCTCCCTTTCTTTTGAATAGAATCAAAATTTGATCAAGATCCACAAATTTACTTACAAGGGAAGAGATACCAAATTTAATTTATCTTGCTTGTTGCAATCTTGAGTCATTCACATCGAAACGAGTGAACAAACTGCCAGACAACCAACCCTTTGATTTTCTATCCACAATTGATACAGATTTACAATTCTATAAAATAAATATGATGATAAAGCCATATGCTAAATATAATCCTTCCAGATCTTTTCGTTTTCAAGTTATCGTGTCCATAAGCACATATGTGGACAGTCAGACTTCCTGTAGACATATTTCCCCCAAAAATGTGAAAGAAATCGACAATTTCGGTGGTATGACCACATACCACCTTTATCCGTCTAGCTCATTGGATATTTGAGTTATGACGCTCTCAGACACAAAGGCCGACATTCCCAAATAATCGATAACTCTACAAATTTTTTTTTTAGGACTTGGGGAGTTCTAAAACGTGGAGATTCATTAAAATTTCGCGATCAAAATTTTTCAAGATTACAATATTTTCTCTTTATATAACATCGTATACGAGAAATAGATCTTTTAAATTTTTAATCTCAATTTTGTACCCTCTAGTAATGACGTCCAAGG
>BGPR01000118.1:1314400-1395979 GCA_013235015.1 Araneus ventricosus | reverse complement strand
AAGTTTTATGTTGAACATTCTGAATTCGGGAATGAAATTCACTATTGGATTCAAAAATTTAGAGTTGTCGATATGTCGGACACGGACTAAATTGGCAGATATTAGAGTGCTGTAAAACATAACACGATTCAATGTTCACAAAACATTACTCTTGCAAGCATTCTAACTACCATTGCCTAATTTTCGGGATTTTTAAAAATTATTATTAACGTTTCCTTTCAAGCGAATAGTAATCGGATTCACACAGTGATAATTTTTATGCTGCAAATTCGCTTCTATTTCACATATCTGTTATTTTGTTTGTCGTTAGCCTTATTGTATTATGAGCTCACTTTATGCATTCAATTATGAAAGCATCATTTCCTAGAAAAACTATCATTTTCATCATTAGAGTCAGTGTGCACTTGGCTCATCTGTTTATTACCAACCGAAAAGTATGTGTGCAGTCAACTGGAGTGATGACATAATTTTCCTCTTTTTACTTTTTATGGAGAAAATGGCATAATTTTTGTACTTTTTTCCGTCTTAATTTTCTATCGAAATTTATGCTGCATATGGGTTAATCATCAGCTGAGAATAAGAAAAGCCTTTGAACAGAACTTAATAATTCTATGCACTTTTTTTAAGAAATAAGTTTCATAAGTGTCTTCATTGTCTCTCATTTTACTGTTATTATGTCATTTTTAAGTAGATGATGTTCGTCATAAAACGATATTGTATTTCGCTAATAACCTGAAATTGTTATCTATTTGGACAACATACTGGGTAATAGTAATCATTGAATTAGTTATAGGATTGATTGGGTCTCTCTAAAATATCAATAATATAGTGAACACTAATATCTCTCAACACTGATTTATATAAACAAAATACATTTAAAAAAAGATTGGATGGACTGTTTATTATTGTAATACAATTTTATTTACCTGCAGACACGATTTAAATCATTTACATCTGATGTTAACGGATGTAGAAGAGCTTTAGTCACTTGCAAGGTCTCCCCACTGTTTGAACAATTATTATTTTTACTATCTTAACACACATTTACGTGTGTTCTAGGTTTTACATGAAAAAGATGTAAACAATTTTGGAATTTTCTAGAATTTAATGTATTATTTTACAAATTTGAAGATTTGTAAAGCTAAATTAAAAATGTTCATTGTTTAAGTACACACCACAAGATAAATATCATAAATACAACAATCCACTTCATACTAAATGCATGAATATGCATTTTATATTAAGGCAAAAGTCCTTATGGTAAGGTGATATAACTGCAAAAATCCTTATGGCAATGTGGTGCAAGGAAAAAGACCTTATTCTAACTCGCTTTACAGATTAGAACAGCTTTCAAAAAACCAATGAGTATTTCATTTAGAGGCAAAGTAAAATTTTAATATAATATTCTTATATATAAGTGGAATATTTCAACTGTGTTATTCACAGGCTGAATAAAGAAAAGAAAAGCATTCAAGAATATTTCGACTTCTTTCGGAATCGAATACTTTTCATCAAAAGGACATAGAAATGCGAAAAACTTTTAAGATCTTCTCTACACCATGAAAATAATTGAATTGCCATGATAAATAGAAATTGAAGCATATACATATTTCTGACAACAGAAAATTTGATATTTTTCGGCAAAGTATGAAAAATTACAATTAAATTTTACTATGCTCTAAATTTGGAGTTTTTACTTGTAAATAAAAATAATAATTCTTCTCTAGGACGGTAAATGCTATAAAGCAGAGTGTTAAAAAGTATTCTCGAAACAATTATTGTTAAAAGAAATTTTATAAAATTTCAATAAGCAAACATATTTTAATTCCTAAAAGCAATTTTTCAAAGATTTTTAATTTGTGTTTCTTAAAATGCATAAAAAACATGTTAAATCAGTATTCCGATTCTTTCCGTAATTTCTTAAAACAGATTTCCCTTCGAAAAGTTAAATCCTCATTCGAAAGAGTTGGATCGTTATTTTTTTTTTTCGTAATTTTTAAAGAAACTTCGAAGTGTCTTCAATGCTTTGAGTGATACATTACTTTGAGTGATGATTTTTACTTTGAAAAACTTATATAATAAATTTTTTATTTTCCTATCAGCATAGACTGTTATTTTGATTTTTTTTTCATCGTAGTAGCAATATGCGCATTTTCTGAGGAAGATCTACAGATACCGTTCTGCAGATAAGAACACACACAATAAAGACCGATGATTAAAATCTATGTTACCAAAATCGACTATCATCAGCTGTATAAATTCAAATATGCATTGGAATTTCCCTGGACAGAAAAAATATTATCTGTTATTAAATTATTCATCCGTATTTGGACGAAATACAAATTAATAATATTTGCAGTTTTGTACTGTAATTTTACTGTAGGTATCACTGCAGGTTTGTTGAATATTAAGTTATTTACAGTTTTCTGCAAATACTGAAGTATTTACTTGTTTTGATTCATTTCCATGACTTTCTTCATTCATAAGTAGGGAGGAGCCACACGATTTCATTGTTCATATTAGTATTAAGGCTATTAGAAAGTCATTCCGTTTAGAATACAACACATTCGCTGCGGCATACGAATTAGATGCAAGCTTCAAGAAAGACAAAAAGTAACTGTGCTCGCTCTAGACAATTTATGAATCAAAAAAGAAAGAGGTGAAAGTATTCTGCGGACATCTATTAACATGTTCAACTTAATAAATTTGTTATGCAAGTCAAATTCTAGTGCACAGTGAAGATTCCTGAAAGATGAGATATCTCCTCCGTAGCAATGTAAGTGTTAAACAGTAAAAGAAAATGTATTAATATTTTCAGGTGTATGTATATGTTTAGTATGTTCATTTCATCCAAACAGAAGCTGCAGTCTCTAAAATTGTATTTTTTTTTATCTTGATTCTTAGACTATCTATAAAGCGATATAAAAGTTTATTAGTTTTAGTTTAATTATAGACTAGTTTATTTAAGAAGTGAAAAGTAAGGAAAAGATAATTTTTATAATTCTGTGAAATTCAGTTCATAAATCCGTGTAAATACACAGACAATAAAAAGATGTTTACCGAGTGATTAAGTGACGATAGAAGTGGTAAAAATTGAGTTTGGTGGCGAAAGTAATTTCTTTGTTTTTACTTTAAATACTTTTTTTCTAATATCTGTAATTCTTGATTATATACAGTCACTAAAAAAAGTATTCGGACACTTGAAAGAAAAAAAAATTGAAGTCGATTATTTCTGTTAATTTTAGGAATAATCTTAACTTTTTGTAGTATCTTATAAAACGTACTATTAGACATAATTGCAGAAAAAAGGAGCTGAATAAATTAAATAATTACATGACTTTTACAGCGTTCATTACCAAAAGGGGAAAATAAATGTCAAAAAAGTATTCGGAGAGTGAGAGAAATTGAAGTCTTTTGGCGATGAATCAAAAGAAATAAAATGCTTACTTGCTTTAAGGTATGTCAACCCTTTGATTAATCAGTCCTAGCAAGAAAAATCAGAAAGTATTTTGTAACGTGAAAAAAAAAGTCGAAAGAAACCCGAAATCAGAATTGAAATGAAAAAACTCATTGTAGGACACTATAAAAGTGGAAAATATATTCAAAAAATAAATGATATTTTAAAAATAAGTAAATTAACAGTTTTTAGTACAATTTCTAAATACAGGAAAGCTGGTTCTGTAGAAAATAAAGCACATACAGGAAGGCCAGCAATTTTAACACCTCGCGAGCAGAGGTGGTTTGTTAAAAAAAATCATTATTAATCCTAAGATAAGTGCTGTTAAATTAACGCTTGAAGCTAGAAAACGTTTCAGGAAAATATCTCAACCTGAAACTGTAAGAAACATATTGAGGAATCATGACTTTCATGCTCGAGTTGCTAGAAAGAAAACGTTTATTAGTAAAGTTAACCAGAAGGAGAGACTGAAATTCTCTAGATGTTATTTAAAAAAAAACAAAAGAGTTTTGGGAGTCTGTAATTTTTGTTGACGAAAGTAAATTTAATGTTTTGGTTCAAATGGAAAGCAAAAGGATTGGAGAAGAGTATAAAGGTATGAGCTTAAACTAAGAAATCTTCGTGCTACAGTGAAACATGGCGGCGACAGCCAACTTGTCTGGGGTTGCATGAGTAGCTTTGGAACATGTAACTTAGAATTAATTGACAGCAAAGTCAACAAATATGGTTATTTAGACATTCTTAAAAGAAATATAAGACAAAGTGCTTAAAAAATGGGAATTTTGGCCAATTTTAAACTCTACCAAGACAACATTCCGAAGCATACGTCCCATATTTGTAGGTTATGGGCTCTCTACCATTGTCCTATGGTCATTAAAACGCCAGTCGAAAGTTCCGACCTTAATCCTATAGAACATTTATGGGATAATATACAACAACGTTTGCATGAAAGTAATATTACGAGCAAAAATATCCTGAAAGAAAAACTAATTGAAGCATTGAGAAATATTGATCCTAATATATGCAAGCAATTAGTCAATTCAATGCCAAAAAGATTGGAAGAAGTAATAAAAAACAAGGGTCGGCCAACAAAATATTAAAATAGTGCTTTCAAGCAATAAAAGTGTTTTTTGTTAATTAATTTATAAGTGTCCGAATACTTTTTTGGACTGAAAATCTGTTGTAAAAGAATTATAGCGTTAATTATACTTTAATTTTTAAGTTTAAGAAAACTATTTCAGTAGCATATGTATTTTCACACCTTGTAGGATTTAAAGACAAGATTCGTTTTGCAATATATTGTTTTAATATTTTTTATTTGATGTATAAAGTGTTATTCATCTTGGTGTCCGAATACTTTTTTGGGTGACTGTAGATCTGTCTGTAAACATAACAGCAAACAGTTATTCTTGCTCAGAAGCATCAAACCTGGGGCAGAGTTCAGAAAATTTTGATTTACATGGAGTTAAGAAGTTTGAAAGATACATTCATATATGAAGGTAAATAATAATTTCGGCTTGAAATTTTGCAGATCAGTTTTTGGTAGATCAGTTATGAAAAATATAAATAAGAGGAACTTAAATGCTTTTCAAGCTTCCGAAAAAAGTGAATAAATAAAATATTAATACCTTCAAAATATTAACTTTTATTTTTGAACAATTCTTGAAGTTTTATTTCATCACATGCAATAAATCTAGCATTACGTTCCGAAAAATATAGAAAATTGTTTTTATTTATACTCAGAAAAGATTCAAAGCCTAGAAATGATTAATGACATTATTTTACAAATAGTTGCATCTAAACTGTATATTGGACTCTTGCATCACAAAAAGGAATACAAAAAAAAATCAAGTTTCCTACGAAACGGGTATCAAGTTGGTCGTACATAATTTATAAACGGCTAAAAAGTGAGTAACCTTATGACACAATCCTCTTTATCTTTATAACACTTTCCAACAATTACCTTTACTTAGATTTTAATATTATTTTCGTATCTATAAGATAATTTTAGGCATTATAATGAAACTTTGTTTCCATAATGAATCGTCTTCGAGCATGATGCGAAATGAATAACATAAACTGAGTTTAATACCACGTAATTTTCAAAAGGAATAACGCGCCCTTAGAGACTATTAACCCTCTGACTGCATATCTCGCGATTTCCACGGTTGGAATCTCGTCTTCTTTTTGCTGCATCCTGCGATTTTCGCAAGCTTTGGGTTTATTTAGTACTTTTAAAATGTTGAATCGTATTATACCAATCAATGCCTGCATGTAAATAGCAGTTAGGTTGGTTCAACGGTATTTGAACATGTTTTAAAACGTTGCGTCTAAATAGTAATTCAAAGAAATTATGCAGTCGGAAGGTTAAAGCCACCGACTGCTTATCCCGAGGGTTGGAAGTAAATCAATTTTCTGCTGTATCCTTCACTTTTCGCAAGCTATTGTGTTTACTTAGAACTATTACAGCGTTGAATCGTATTTTACTAGTAAAGCCTTGCCATAAATCATATATGCCTCGTTTAACCGTATTTGAACACGTATTCGAACGCTGCATCTAATTAGCGATTAAAAAATTCGGCAGTCGGAGGGTTAAAAGCTTACCAATAAGAGTTCAAGATCAAGGGCAACAAGTTAAACGCATGAATGAAAAGCAAATGGCTGGTTTTCGATACAAATATAAGTTCAAAGGAAATTTTCTAATTCCGTAAATCCGAATGTAAGTTAATACAAACGTTTTGATTTTCCGGCGTAACACGTTTTTCTCATAAAAGTTTCTCTATTAGAGCCAGGTTACCGAATGAAGATGGAAAATACAGATGATTCGAACTTTAATCGCCAGAAGCCCCCAAAATACTTTATAAAAGCGAGCTAATTAATTTTGTGAATTAGTAGCTTCGAAAAATGGAAGTTTACTTTGGTAAATTGCTGTGGTCAAATTGGATAAAAATTATGATTCGTTGGTAAGTTATGAAATTTAACACAAGTATTATTATAATGAAAACATATTAATCCTATAAGATAATGATTCTTCAGTTAAGAAATTTTACTTTCGAAATATTATTGCTAAAATCTATCGATTCTCAAACGAGAATTAAATTTAATCATCTCTAAAAGATAATTGTTCTTTCTATGAAAAGCAAATCACATCCGTTGTTATCCATCTTCTTGAATATCGTCCCACAAACCTCATCGTTTGTTCATAGATCTCAACTAAGCTTCTTGTGTATCAGTAAAATCTTAAAAAGGAGTCAGTTTTGAAATAATGCAAAAGAATGGAAGAAAACGATGATTTGGAAGATGGAACAGAAAATCTACTCACCCGTGTGCTGCCATTCTTTGGAGTGTTGCATTCGACAGCGGGATTCTCTCCTTTGAAGGAGGGTCGTCCCACAAACCTCATTCGCGGCTGCAGCCTCAGGCCCACTTTCGGTTCAGCGAGCCATTCGGATTAACCCTCTACTGTCTCTCGGATCCTATAATCGACAAAAGGGAAAAGCGAAGGGAAAAAAAGAAAATCCCCGTACACTCTCACGCAATTGATATTCGAAATACCGGATCAAAGTTCTAAATAATTCGCTACAAAAATTTAATTTCGTTTTTTAAAGTGATTTATCCTTTGTGAAAGTGGAATTTAATAATACAGTGTGGAAATGAATTCTATCACTATTTTACAATGAATCCAACTTTTATTAATAATTATTTGAGGAAAAACTTTCTGGAATAAACGTGAATAATCAATTGTATGGCATCTTGTTTACATAATCAATAACTGTAAATTCAACTGAAGACTGAATATTACGAGCGATAATACCACTTTTAGATGATAAATACATTATTAGTACGACTTTCTAGCGAAATATGACACATTCAAATACATTACGAATTTTTAAATAAAACTATTGTAAGCAACATTTTGTTTTATAAATCAGAGTGAATGACGAATTCTTAAACCATAACAATGGCTTGACTTGAAGCTAAATGAATCATGATTTATACAAAGCAAGGATTTTAGTTTCAATTACAGAACTGAGCTTTTTTTTTTATTTTATATATTCTAAGATTTTGTTTGTTATGCGTGTCACTTTTATTTTGGTAATAGGTTATTCACTGTAAGTTAAGTAATATGTCATAAGTCATAATCGTCATCTGACCACGGTTGAGTATTATGAAGTTCGTTAGTACTAGTGGGGTAGTTTTAACGAGATGCTAATCTAGCATCAACCCGATGAAATCGATACTATAAAAAACACAATAATTCAATAATTTTTTTAATTATGTTCCGTCAAACTTTCAACAAATAGTAGAAATAGTACAAGTGCACACCATCAGGGCCGAACGAACACTCCGTTAGTCCCCGCCGCAGCACGGAGAAAAAACGTCGAGGGGCGCAAAATTGCTGAAACAAAATGAGAAAAAAATCGCAAAGGAATTTCTGAATTAATCAGAAAATTATCTGAAAAAATTCTGAAAAAGAATAAAACAATCTAATTTAATGTACTAATGACCACAAAACTTTCAAGGCACTACTCCAGTAATCTATCTTTCCAGTTTTTTTTAGACATTTGAGATCGGATAATCACTTTAATGCCATCCTTGTCGATGCTGGCGAAATGGCATCCGAAGTAGATGCAGATAAAAATTTTCAATCGATACCTAAACATCGAGTTCGACAACTTGATTATGAAAGTCAGGATGAGCCCATAATCGATGCACAGGAAAAATACAAAATTGAATTCTTTTACCACCTGGTTGACACTGCAATCAATTCTTTAGAACAAAGATCTTCTCAGATACAACATCACAACAGTTACTTCTGTTTTTCATAACATATATATGAACTAAAAGTTGTTAGTTCCTCTGTAATTTTGGCCAATTGCAAAGATTTGGAAAGAGATGGAGAATCATCAGTTATAAACAACCTGGAACTTCGTGATGAAATATCAGTGGTGTGTTGTTCTCTATTGGAAAAAGATTTACCACCTTTGGAAGTTTTGAAATTGATAACAAAAATGAATTTTGCTACAAAGTTGAGTTTTATGAATTTTACTAACTCTTCCGATAAGTGTTGCATCCGGGGAGCGTAGTTTTTCCAAACTAAAAATAATCAAGAACCACTTGCGAACAACAACATCTCAAACAAGATTGTCAGACCTCTCTATATTAGGAATTGAGTATGAACTAAGTAACAGTTTAGATGTTTCTGAATTAATTAGAGATTTCTCTGAACTAAAAGTTCGTAAAAAAATTCGTCTGAATTATACTCCTAATTATTTTTTTTAATGAAGTATTTTACGTGAAAAGTTATTATAAGTATTTGTGTCAATAACCGAGTTACACTGTTGTTTTTGGACTTTCTCAAAAAATGTAAAAAAGACCATATAATTTTTTTTTTTAGAATGCTTACATATAGTTCCATAGGGGCGCAATTTTTTACTTTTGTACGGAGCGGTTCAACGGCTAAATCCGACCCTGACAGCATTGGAATAGTGGGTTAACGAATGGCGTAGCATAGGAACATGATCCGAGGAGAAATGTTATAGGCTCGATCCTCTGCCTGTGCTCTTAACCAGCAAACTCAAAAACTGGTAGACCGACGAGCACTTTAACAACGAATTGTTCGCTGTGGTCGGGCTAATTGCAAGAAGTTTTCCTGGCCTTCCTCCGAGCTCAACATCAATGTAGGCCAGTTTTCCTCGAAATTTATCGAAGAAGATAAATTAACTCCATATAATGTAGCTAGGGCAGACTTCTATCAGGTGCTACCTAAAGGCTCCAAGATTGCTTTGACTAATAAGAGACCACGCTTTCCTTTTATCTTGAGTACTTGACTCATGAATTTGGCTAGATAATGTGATGATTAATGTGATATTTATGAGATAAACCGAAGCAGTTGTAAATATAACCACATTCAGAGAAATGCAGTCAAGACAAAGAAGCATTTTATTCTAAAGCAGGCTGTATCAACTTCTTCATAAAAAGAGCCCCATTCCAAGTGGAAGAATTTAATGAACGAATTTAATGAATGAATAATTGCAACTCGATCTTTGCTTGAAAACTCTCTTTTTTTCATCTTACTTTTCCAATGAGTTGATATTCAACTGAAATAAAACAATTGATTTCGATCAGCGGATAAAATTAGAAAAATAGTTATAATTCGTAATAATTAGGTTAACCTAAAACTTGAAAGATGTGTCAAAACTAATGATAGATATCAGGAAACATTGATTTTGATTGAAGGCTTCGCAATTTTGCGCTACAACATAACTTACGGCTGCATTCGCCAATACCTCCCGTTTAAATATTTACTTGCTACTATTATTATGGGACAGAGCCAGTATAATAAAAAGGACTGTTCAAAATTAGACGCGGAGGTGCGAGCAACAATAACGTACAACTTAAAATGCTTAAAGAAACAGTCCATAGCCGAGTGAACCTTTGAAGAAGGTAAACAATTATTTCAAGCTTCAGGAAAACCAACTGGGAAGGATTAGGCACTGAAGGTAAAAATCCAGGTCGACTGTTACAGTCGTTTGTACAGTTTGAAAGTTACGAGCAAATGAAAAGAGGATTATATTTTCAGAATTCATATTATTAAACCAGCAATTTTGAAGATTTATTTGATGCAGCATGTTTGAAGGATGTTTAGTTTAGTTTAGTTATATTAACGTCCCGTTTTGAAGCAACACGAGGGCTATTTTGGGACGGACCTCGTAATTTTGAACCACGGTCAGATGACGAGGACAACACCTGAGCTGGAACCCCCTATCCAAACTTCCACGCCACACCAACGGGAGGACGTTCGACCACTACGTATGATTTAACGTGCAACAGGCCCCATACACGGCGGATCTTCAGTGGAATCGGGTTTCGAACCTGGAACCCTCCGGCCCCAAAGCCGAGACCTTACCACTAGGCAACCGCGGCCTCTGTTTGAAGGATGGGAGTCGAAAGTGAACATTCTTTGCACGTGCCGAAAGTAAAATTCTGTTTCGATGCAATTCGATTAATATCCTGTAACGAGGGAACACCGAGGTAAAACAAGTATTGAAAGTCAATTTGTCTTTTGTTACACATTTTTGCTGATCTTCACTTGTTTTATGTTTGTAAAGATAACATTTTGTTTATGCATTCATTTTCTAGTGTACTAAAGCTCTGAAGTTTCGTACAGTTCTGTGTTCCTTATGAAAATACGACATTTAAGATTTGCAGAATTTAATTATTAGAAAATCAATTGATTTTAATTAAATTTTGATCCCATATGAGTTACGCCATTCGATAGTGAATTTAAGAAAAAATAATTTTAAGATTCTATACTATTTATGGTATTGTAGTTATATTAACTTCCCGTTTTAAAGCGACACTAGGCTTAGTTTAGGACGGATGTCGTAATTTTGAATCGCGGTCACACCTGAGCTGCCATCCCCCTCTCCAAACTTCTGCACCACACCAGCGCCCCTCCATCCTATTACCAGGCTTTGCACCCGATTTGGTGGACCGGGGCAGAGTGGGTGTGCGCTGCGCCAATGGGGACGGGGGGCTTTGGCCACTGTATGATTTAGCGTGCAGCGGGCCCCATACACGGCACATCTTCCCTGGAATTGGGTTTCGAGCCTGGAACCTTCCAGTCTCGAAGCCGACACCTTACCGCTAGGCCAGCGCGGCTTTCTACTATTTGTAATAATAAATTATGAAATTTATTGAAGACTAAAATGTAGATAATAATAATAATGGTTTGCTGTCTTTATGCCAAAATTGTAGATTTCTATCAAATTTTGGATGACATCCGTCTGTGGGGAGACTGTCTGTCTGTCCATTCGGGTGCATGTGAACACAATATCACAAAACACAACTAGCTTGATGAAATTTGGCGCACATTCTAATTGATAGAATTATAGACCTATATCAAATTTTATACCAAATCCGTCGAAAGATTGACTTCCTTGTCGATCAGACTGTTCGTGCTTATGCTTATGTGAAAGGAACAATTAGATGGGTGAATTTTAGTGTATGTTCTTCACACCAAAATTATAATTCTGTGTCTAATTTTGGACTAAGGGGTCTATTCTGGTACCCCCGGTTGGGGGGGGGGGCTCCTTTTCCCCTTTTTTTAAGGGCGAAAAAAGCCCCGCCCCCACCCCAACCGGGGGTACCAGAATAGACCCATAAATCCGTCAGTGGGTAGACTTCTGTTTGTTTTTCCGCGTGTGTGAACATAATACCTAAAAAACACAGCAAACTAGATAAATGAAATTTGGTATGGGATCTTGACACCGAATTTGTATATTTATAGTTAGTTTTGGACCATAGGTCAACGGCAAAAGGTGCAGAATGCTTACTCGATCTTTTCACTATACTACAGAGCTGTACGCACAGCATTGTGTTTAGCTTCGTAATCGAGTATCCATTTTGGATGTCTTCCCTTTGACTGACTGGGTTCAAAATTTGATTCAGATCTACAAGTCTGGGGCACCAAAACATACCAAACTTCAATTATCTTGAGGGAAAAAGCACCTAACACAATTATTTTTTTAGAAATTAAAATTAAACAAGGATGAAAAAGTTAAAAGAATCCGCCAGATGCACTTTTTCAAGGTGTCACTCTTCTGCGGGGATTCAAAATATAACAGCAGGAATACTTTTCTGTATGGGATTCCGACAAAAGTCAAGAAAATTCACCAAAGAGAATTTTACTTGAAGCCCATATGACCCCGAAGCATTCCAGATTTGAAAAAAAGAGAAGAAAATATTCAAAAATACTCAATAAATATGTCTTTATTGCCAAAACTCAAAAGAATTTAAGAAAAAAGGATTTTAGCGCACTCCAGATGCTTTGCCTGCATCTTTTTAATATTGTTCTTTATGTGTTTTTACGTTAAATGTTATATTCTTTTGTTTTTTATTTGTTTATTCAATTATCTTGCTTATTGTGTTATCATGTTCGCATACAAATGGACAGACAAACAAACAGATCGTCCACCCGCTGACAGCTTAAATCCAAAATTTTATAGAGGACTTCAATTCTTGTTAAAACTATGTGGTAAATTTCATCCATCTAGCTCGTTGCATTTTTGAGGTATTGTGCACACATGCACACGGACGGACAACAGACATACTTCCAGTCGACGCATTTAGTTTAAAAGTTTGATAAATATGTACAATGTTTGTGTAAAGACCACGTACTATATTATATTCGTTTAGGTCGTTCTTTTTTTTTGAGTTATCCTGTTCCCAGATAGACAGGCATAAATAAAAAAATGTTGCGTTTTTTTTTTAATCAGGGAAATCTAAAACGTGGAGATATATCAAAATCTCGAGGTCAAACTTTCAACGGCAACAATTCTTTCTCTTTCTATACTTCGTATACGAGAAAGTAAAAATGGTTGCAAACTACAAATGCATTTATTTAGATTAGCTTTTATTACTAATCATAACGTCCAATCAAATTGTCATCAAAATGTGGGGAAAAAATACATCGCATTTTTATTGATTCAAGTTGTTGGGTTGGCCATCCAAAATAGACCACCATATCACGCACCCAAATATCGGACCGGTTAAGGGAGGGGGGGGGACGAAAGGGAAAGTTGAAACATCTGATTTTTGCGCTTAAATAAAAGGCTATTAAATCGGAGAGGAAAAGTTTGAATAAGAAATTTACAGGTATTAAAAAAACTATAAAATGAGAAGGCAAACATTATGATAACTTAACTAGGCCAGGGGTAAAATTAAAAAAACTTAATTTGTTGTAATTTGAGATAATTTTTTTAATTCCACTAAAGTGCGTGTTATATAGGATGGGATATCGGGTAAAAATTTCCGATCGGTATCTGCACTACATTTGAAAATAAAACTCAACTTAAAAAAAAAAGTTAATCGAAAGATACGTTTAAGTACATTTCTATCCGATCGAATTCGTGGAGCGAATAAAAATTCTGTTTTAAAAGTGTTGTTCTACAATTTCAAATGGTTTCTACATGGTCCATAATCACAAAAAAGTGTTGAAAATTAAATTCGAAGTTACGCTTTCATGCAAACATTTCATTTGCTTGAACCCGTTTTTCGTTACGCCTGAATGCATTCAGGCATAACAATTGAGACGAAATATTAACCCTTTGGGTACATTTGACGAGTGAGACTCGTCATCTGCTTACTTGGGCGAAGTTACGGTGGACGAGTCTGACTCATCATCTCAATTTAAGAAGCAGGCGTTGATGTTTGCGGCAACCCTGCCAGTGGTACCTTTGCATTTACCGACATGTTTTGAAAAATACCACACGGTACAAAATTATTAGACTTTAAGTTGGTTCATGTTCTATATAAATATTTATATTTTGTTTCATTTATATATTTATTTATATTTTGTAACTAAAATGCTGTTTCAAAAATATATTTATATCACCAATATAAGTATATTCCAAATAAAATGTATTATTTTTACATATTAATCCATATAGCGACAAATTAAATCCGTCCCACGGGCATAAAAATCTTCAAATAATTCAGTACTCAAAGCAAATTCAAACTTCAAAATTTAATTTCCAACACTTTTTTTTCTGAATAACAACCACATAAAAATAATTTGAAATTGTAGAACTACACTTTTAAAATAGAATTTTTGTTCGAACCGCGAATTCGAATAGGTAGAAAAGTACTTATACGCACTTTTCGATACCCCTCCCCCTTTTTTACTTCTCGAGTTTAAAAAAAGTTACTTCAGAAAATTTCAGTAACTTGTCACCTAGTTACTGGTTTCTTTTCTTTTTTACTTTCTCCTATACGAAGTATACAAAGAGAAAGTATTGTAATCGTCAAAAAATTCGAACTCGAGATTTTGACGAATCTTCACGTTTCAGACTTCCTTCAGTCCGAAAAACACAATTTTGGAATCATGTCTGTCTGTGAACACGATAACTCGAAAACTATTAGAGCTACGGGGATGAAACTTGGTATGTGGTCTTTAAACATAATTTGTAGGTTTCTAACAAATTTTGGACAAAATCCGTCAACGGGAAGTCTGTCTGTCTATATATCCGCGGTCATGTGAACACTATAACTCAAAAACTTGAATAGCTAGATGGATAAAATTTAGCACACAGTTTTATCGTCATGAATGTAGGTCTGTATAAAATTTTGGGCCAAATCCGTCAACGGGTGGACTGTCTGTCGGTCTGTATAATTTTACTTCTGAAATGAATTCGTTATCTCCACGCGCATGTGTACTGGACGCAATCTTCTGTGCATGATATTCAACGGCTCCAGCTTGGCGCTTTTTTCTTCCCTTTTGGCTCCTTTTTCTCCATTTTGGCGAATTCTGATCCTGCTCGGATTATTTTATTTCCGTTTGTTTTATCGTTTCAACGCGCGCTGGAGAAACTTGTTGCGTTCTGGGAATTGAGCAGATTCGAAATTTTTATCCGAGCGAGTTTACAGGGAACTGACTTAATTTCGCTTATTTTTTTATTACCACTGCGTTAGGGGTTTTAGCTTATTTTTTTCCCTACATGTGTTAGGAGTATACGAGAAAGTTTAGGGGAGACCACTCCCGCTGGTTTTCAAAAGATAAAGCAGATATCGATCCGAAATTTTTAACAGATATTTCTTCTTGTTTAACAAGCAATTTAGTCGAATTGCGAAATTTTGCTCACATTAAAAGGAAAAAAAAAAGATATGCTATGTTTTTTTTTATTTCATTTACTCCCGATCGCTATCGTTAAGAATAATTAGCATAAAGTTCGAAGGCGCATTTTATAGATTTTTGCAATACCTATAATCTTCTTATATAAACTTTTTCTCTCAGTTTAATACCCCCTTTTATTTAAACGCGAAAAAACGATGATTCAACTTCACCTCTCTCCCTCCTTTGTTTGGTCCGATATTCGGGTGCGAGATACAGTTTTAGATGGCCGACACAGCAATTTAAAGCTATAAAAATGCTTTTAAGTATAATTAATTATATAATCAATAATATAATTTTTTTCCATGTCAAAGTACAATTCGACTG
The DNA here is from genome assembly GCA_013235015.1 of Araneus ventricosus. Taxonomy (NCBI): domain Eukaryota; kingdom Metazoa; phylum Arthropoda; class Arachnida; order Araneae; family Araneidae; genus Araneus; species Araneus ventricosus. Next base: position 1,380,521 of record BGPR01000118.1, on the reverse strand, counting down.
GACTAATAATTGTCAGACGTCAAAAGAATGTTTATTGTGTCAATTATATATTTGCTATTCAGGCAAATCTGTAATTTTCTATATAAAGCAGTGTTTCCCAACCTTTGATGTGCGATGCCCCACCTAAGCCTTTCTAAAATTCTTATGCCGACTATGTAACATATAGATAATTTTTAATATTCAAAAATCGGAGTGTTCACTGAAGAAACTGAAATGATACGTTTAGGAAGAAATCAGTAGGAAATTGTTGAGAAATATAGTAAGAAAAATTTTAAAACATGTAAGGGAAGACTGAAATTCATGTAAGAAATAATTTAAATGAACGATTTTTCTATATTATTTTCATTAATAGTAATTATTTATTATTTAAATTTAGTTAGATCCTTGCGCTTAATGCTCGCTTCAAAGAGATTTTATGTTAGATTCCAATTTAGTTAGCTTCAATGTCAAGTCTCCCCGTTGTGCGATATCCATCCGACTTTTAGTTATTAGCAGCAGATCACTATCGCACAATATGGCACTAAATCCACATTCAGCTAAATATGAAGATGGAAGCGGTAACAAATAGTTTTCTTGCATATTTGGTTTAATTTGGATACTTGATTTCTGTTTCCTTTATAAAGCCATGTCATCACTCCTTTGATGTTAAATAATGTTTTAACTGACTCATGAATTTGCATTTCTGCGAGTTCTTGATACCAGGAATGACGCTAGAGTAGGCCCGATTTGCCCGACAAAAGGGCACAGTCTCCCCGACAGGGGGCACGACCTATGAAAGGGGGGGGATGAGTGTAATGAACATAACTGGCTCCTAAATTTTCGCTCAGATATTTTTTTATCACAGCTGAATACCCTGTACAAATATTTTCCTACGGGATACAAATTTTTTTTCAATGGGGCATTGTCACGATTGGGGCTAACGTGGTCCTCTCTGGCGCCACCCCTGCTTGATACTGCATTGCTCCCTTGTGAGGCATGGGCCCCACGTTGGGAAACACTGATATAAAACAATCCCAGTTTCGTTTTAATGACTGGCTCGAAAGATCTAACAAAAATTATTTTTGTCAGAATTCAATAAATGATGTCAGCCATTAAGTAGGGATGGCGGTTATTGCAAAAGAACCAGCGGGAGTGGTCTCCCCTAAACTTTCTCGTATACTTCTCAAAAAAGATGCTGTTTCCCCTCCCCCCGCGTGGATAAAAAAATTCGAACCTATTTTAACCCAGGATCCAATGACTATCAGAAAATATTTAGGTAAAAAATCAAATTTAAAGAGATGCGTTCCGATTAAATGCGTACCGATTTCTACTCTTTCTTGTCTCAAGGACAATCTTTCCGCGTGCACAGATTGCTACCAAGTACGCATGCGCATGGAGAATCGGATGAAAACAAAAGTGCCAAGCAGGAGTTAATAAATATCGTGCACAAAAGATTGCGTTATGTACGCATGCGCATGGAGACCGGATTCGTTGGAGATGCGATTATACAGACCGATAGACAGTCAGCTCTTTGACGGATTTGGCCCAAAATTTTATACGGACCTACATTCATGACGATAAAACTGTGTACCAAATTTTAGCCATCTAGCTATTCAAGTTTTTGAGTTATAGTGTTCGTATGAATTCAGACATACAGACAGACAGATTTCCCGTTGACGGATTTTGTCCAAAATTTGATAGAAACCTACAAATTATGTTTAAAGACCACATACCAAATTTAATCCCCGTAGCTCTAACAGTTTTCGAGTTATCGTGTTCACACACAGACAGACACACAGACATAATTCCAAAATTGTGCTTTTCGGACTCGGGGAGGTCTAAAACGTGGAGATCCGTCAAAATCTCGAGTTCGAATTTTTTTACGATTGCAATACTTTCTCTTTACGAGAAAGTAAAAAAGGGGGAGGGGTATCGAAAAGTGCGTATAAGTACTTTTCTACCTATTCGAATTCGCGGTTCGAACAAAAATTCTATTTTAAAAATGTAGTTCTACAATTTCAAATTATTTCTATGTGGTTGTTATTCAGAAAAAAAAGTGTTGGAAATTAAATTTGAAGTTAACCCTTTGAGTACTGAATTATTTAAAGATTTTGACGGATTTAATTTGTCGCTATATGGATTAATATGTAAAAGTAAAACATTTTATTTGGAATATACTTATATTGGTGATATAAATATATTTTTGAAACAGCATTTTAGTTACAAAATATAAATAAATATATAAATGAAACAAAATATAAATATTTATATAGAACAAGAACCAACTTAAAGTCTAATAATTTTGTACCGTGTGGTATTTTTCAAAACATGTCGGTAAATGCAAAGGTACCACTGGCAGGGCTGCCGCAAACATCAACGCCTGCTTCTTAAATTCAGATGACGAGTCAGACTCGTCCACCGTAACTTCGCCCAAGTAAGCAGATGACAAGTCTCACTCGTCAAATGTACCCAAAGGGTTAATATTTCGTCTCAATTATCATGCCTGAATGCATTCAGGCGTAACGAAAAACGGGTTCAAGCAAATGAAATGTTTGCATGAAAGCGTAACTTCGAATTTAATTTTCAACACTTTTTTGTGATTATGGACCATGTAGAAACCATTTGAAATTGTAGAGCAACACTTTTAAAACAGAATTTTTATTCGCTCCACGAATTCGATCGGATAGAAATGTACTTAAACGTATCTTTCGATTAACTTTTTTTTTTTTAAAGTTGAGTTTTTTTTTCAAATGTAGTGCAGATACCGATCTGAAATTTTTACCCGATATTTTGACGATTACAATACTTTCTCTTTGTATACTTCGTATACGAGAAAGTAAAAAACGGTTTTCGGTTATACCGGTTTTTTTCACCTCCGGTTTAGCCTGGCGGTTAAAACCGCTCAAAATACTGGTTTTTGAAAAAACCGGTTTTCGGTTGTTTTTTAAAGCAACGTTTGTGGACAGAATTTTTTATTAATACTACTATACAATAAGTAAGTATTAATACAATAATTAATTAATGTAAGAAGTAATGATTATAAATAAGTAATTAATACAATACGCAATAATAATAAATGAGTAATTATTGCAATAAGTAAATATTATAGACAAAATATTTTATTAACATCGTTTTCACAAGAAATTAATTCATTGGCCAATATTTATCATCTAATCTGCTCATAAAGACTCTTTCAGTTCAGCAATGTGTTGATCCGTGAGTTGACACCTCTCATCGGAAATAACATCATTCAACGTAGATACTAATCTTTCGGACGCCAAAGAACTTCCAACTAAAGATAAATATTTTTTGGCTACAAAAAACAAACGCCGTTTGCAGACAAAACTTTTTTTATTAGTATTGTTTTTGAAGGAAACAATCCACTGGCCAATATTTATCTGTTCATAAAGACTCTCAGTAATCCGCCAACCAACAGACGTCTCGAGGAAGCGGTTGTCGGTGATTGGCCTAAGATGATGAAATTCAAAGCTTTATAACTTGTTAAATTTTAGTCTAGTCGAACCTAAAATAAAGCCTATCTTCCGATCCGGTTTTTTCCCCGGTTTTTGAATTTAAAAAAAAAACCGGTTTAAACCGGGCAAAAAAATAATCGGAAAAAACTGTTAACCGAAAAAAAAAAACGGTTTTTTGTTTAAACCGGTAGGTTTTTCCCATACCTACCATTAAGTAACAAATGAATTGAAATATTTTATTTTCAATTCTTGATAAAGAGAGCATTATTTCTACATCATTTTTAAGCGTTTCTTTTTACCGTTTGGAGGCAAGCTATGAATTTACATGCTTGACTGCGTCAGTCTATAGTTTAGTATATTTCCCCCATAAACACCAGAGGCCGCGGTGGCCTAGTGGTAAGGTCTCGGCTTTGGGGAGGGTTCCAGGTTCGAAACCCGATTCCACTGAAGATCCGCCGTGTATGGGGCCTGTTGCACGCTAAATCATACGTAGTGACCAAACGTCCTCCCGTTGGTGTGGCGTGGAAGTTTGGAGAGGGGGTGCCAGCTCAGGTGTCGTCCTCGTCATCTGACCGTGGTTCAAAATTACGAGGTCCGTCTCAAAATAGACCTCGTGTTGCTTCAAAACGGGACGTTAATATAACTAAACTAAACCATAAGCATCAGAGATTGTTAAAGTAATATCTAGCTACAAAACATACGCAGTAATTTTAAAAATAGCGTCCATTTTGCTAATCCATAAGGTCAATGTCAAGGTTATATCCTAGTTGATATTGTTACGAACATGGAAAATCGCTTCCCAGCAATGTTAGTCTTATGTTTGGGAAGAGAGTTCTACAGGGGTATGTATGGGAATTCGGGAGGAATGGAGCCATCGACCTCCGACCCTGGTGACGAAATGTGGGATCTCAAAGGTACTGGGATTTTCTTGATATCTCTATTAGGGACCGAGATCCGGATTTATCCAGATGATTCCATGTGACGTCACGGCCTATCGGGGAGACTATAAATAGACCGTGCTCGGATTACAGAGAGGGCGTTTGATCGACTTGGTGAGTTGATCGTTTTGGAACGTGTGTTAATCGTCTTTGAACTTCTTCGGAGTTCGAAGAATCTCTTTGGAGTCTTGTTCGCATCGCGAGTTGATCAGTTATTAGACGCTGAGCGCTAATTGTTCGTGCTATTGCTGTTCTTATTTGTGATTTGCTGTCTGTTTGTTCTGCCAATGGACCTTATGCACCATTTGGGTTCAAGAGTATAGAAAAACAGCTGCGGAGGAATAAACAAAACGATCGGCCTATAAGCGACTCAGAAATAAAAGCAGTTCTGAGTCAGCTGTTTAAGACTGACCAATGACTGCCTCCGGCAGGTCACGTGTCGGAGGATGTGACGTCACATGCATAAGGTCCATTTGTGCAAATGCTGTGTTTTGCCTGTGACCTGTGTTCGTGTTTTCCGGAGTATTCGTGAATAAAACGTCGTTTCTCAGTTACCAGCTTGCTGGACTGTTTTCACCGTACACACACAAGATGATTTTCGTAACAATATTGAATAAAAACATTTATTCTGTTTTTTTCCCCCCATTATTATTCATTCGTTGAAGATGGAACTTCTCGCTTCCACAAAAGATGTTGTGTTAGTTATTAAGTCTGCTGTAATCTTGATTGATATTGAGCCGACTATTTCAGAAAATGCAATTTATTGATAAGAGATTTACAAAATGTAATAATCTTCTTTACTTTATGCCAAAGTACTTTAAAAAACCTTTCAGAAAAATATGCAGTTAATGTTATTTAAAAGTCGTTTGACGAAAAGTGATTTAAGCGTTTAATTTCAAAGGTGGTAAAAAATCGTCTCACTGTTCCATTAAAAAAAATTGAACGAATAACTGTGAAACATCTCTACTGCGACCACCCTCCGCTCCAAGCAAAATCGGGTGTTCAGAGCAATGGAGGATTTGGGGCAATATTCGGCCACAGGCGTATATTATAGGCGTATTTTGAGACCTTTCCCCCTTGCAAATGTCATAAATTTTCCTTCGACCTAGCACTGCGATGTACGTCGAATAGATTTCGAGGCCCTCACAGGGTCTCAAGGCAAAAGGCGAGCGCCTCTAGCACAAAGGAAGTAGGAATTTCCTTTTTGGGAGGTAAAATACTTACAAACCTTAATTCATTATTTCTGACACAGAAAATTGAATACTTTTCTAAATAAAAAAAGAACTTTAGTCGAAGATTTCTAAATTTTTTTGGGAAAAAGATAAAATTTGTGTTTGCTTGAATTCTTCAGTTTTTTTCGGAGGAAACTTTTTGAATTTTTTATAGAAAAAGTAAATCTATAATCGGTTTATCGCTAGTTGTAGAGGAATAGGCAATAATATAGCCAGTTTTCCCCAAAGTTTGTTGAGCTGATAATTAATGATTTTATTTGCGTTCTTCCATAATTGAAAGATTCGGATAACTTTCTTGCCGATTTCCCGTTATCAACACTTCTATATGCTGGTCTAGCTTCAGAAAAACGTTTTTGGGCATCGTTTAGAGATTAAAAACTATGCTGGTGACGAAAATGTCTTCTCATTCTGTGAAACAATGGCCACTCGAATCTCCCACCCCAGTGGTGGGCAAAGTTTACCTTTCTCTCCACATTGGGAAAGAGATTATTAATTTCTATTTGATTTCTGGTGTTCTTTTTCTGTAAATGTACTTTTTCTCCCCCTTTGTCTTAATAAAAGACACAAGGCTAAGGCGAAAGGATTGGATTTCACTGAAATTGAAGTAGAGACCACCCTTCCCGATCGGAGGAGTTCGAATGGCCGTTCCTAAGGATTATTTTAACATTATGCCTATGGATCAAAACTTCCATGCCAAAAGTGGCTGTTGAGAGGGGTATACAAAGGTGGCCTCCAGGAAAGGTTTTATTGTATAATAAATTGAATAACAGATTTTTTTCGTGAAAACTTTTTTAAATCTATTTTATGTAAAAGTGAAATACTTAGTTTCAAACTAATCGTATTATACAGGGTATTGAGAATGAATCAATCGATTTCAAAATTCTATACTTTTAAAAATAAATTTCACGGAATAATAAATAATACCTGAATGCAAAGGTAAAATGTACAAGTTTTAGAATATGAATATTAATTGACGTTCGTAAGTAGTTTATGAAGCTCCTTTGTTAAAGAAGTATAAAATGACATCTAGTGAGTAGAAAGCTCACCATTCACCGTGAATCCCCCCCCCTTCCCTGTGACTTCTTCTGGAGGTTTGTAAAAGATCAGATGTATGCGCCACAATTTTCCACAAATCTGTAATAACTTAAGCAACAACGTTTAGTTTCATATTAAACTGAAGGCATTTGAGCATGTATTCTGAAAATGTATTGGAATTATGTCTCACTGACGGATTTGGTCCGAAATTTGATACAGAAATCTATAATTGAGATGTTGATCATGTGCTCAATTCCTTTCATCTGGCTCACTGTGTTTTGAGTTAGCATGTTCATATAAATAAGGACTATCAGGCAGTCGACTCTATTACAAATTTAGTCTAAAATTTCATACAAATCTGCAATTTTGGTGCAAAGATAAAAAAAAATTCCTTCATCTAGCTCAGTGGTGGCGCACCTATGATCTGACCCGCGAAGGCATCTTAAATGCTCCACGCGCTGATTTTCATGAACTTATTTTTTACATCATAAAAGAGATAACAGAAAATCGAAAATAACAAAATATTAAAGTATAAATATCTAATGTCTTCGAAATATTTTGTAAAAAAATATTTCCAAATGGACGCTGGCTAACTGATTTTCTATTGTATCACTGCACCTATGTATGACTCATGGCAGCCGGTCATAAACTTGGCGCGTATATTCCTTGCGTCGTAGAAGGTACCATCTCGCAGTGGTGAAGTAATTGGCATCATTGGCGTGCGCATCTAGAAATGTTTAATAATCTATATATTTAAAATAATTTGGTTAAAAAAAAAAAAACCTTCACCGATTCCGCCAGCCTCAACCACTCGACCGATTTTGACATTTTTTTTTTATTTGAAAGGTCATGACGTCTAGATATGTCATCAAGGGTCGCCTGCCCCCACCAACCCTTGATTGCATATTTAGACGTCATAAGCTTTCATATAAAATAAAAATTGTCGAAATCGGTTAGGTGGTTGGGGCTGGGGAATCTCTGAGGGTTTTACCATATTATTTTAAATATATAGATCCCAACAGTTCCATCACAATGGCGTGTCAAAAATATTGTAAAATACCTATTGTAGGTGATGGAAACTGTTTAGTTAGGGCGATTTCATTCTCTATTTATGGATATGAAGACTTTTATGCCGAAATTCATGAAAAATTTATACAAAATATTACAACTAGATGAGGTTTATTGAAAGATTTTACAATTTTAAAGGAATCTGTTGTCTACAAAGAATATGAAATCTACTAAGGTTTTATGGTCTGTTCTACTGATTTTCATGCTGAACTGAAAAAAAATAGTTGCCGAGAGACTCGAAACAGCGAGGTGGCAGGTGTAGTGCTGAGCAAAGTGGGTGCCGACCGCGAGCCCGCCTGGAGGGCAGCGAGAGCGGCTATTCAACTTATTATTTATTAATAAATTCTGAACAACAAAAGGAAACGTAAATTTTTAAGAGGATTTTAAAAGTGAGAAAAAAAAGGATCAACTGTCAAGTTTTACTGTTAATAAATTTTCAGTATTTCCATATTATTGGTAACCTTTTTACCACAAACTCCCACCCCCCTCTTTCAAAGTGACGCCACTGACTTAGTGACCCAAGGGCTAGTATTAAAAAAAATAACGAACAAAATTTGATCCACTTCTCTAAAAGGTTCGCCATCACTGATCTAGCTCATTGCATTTCTGAAAAATCGCATTAAGATGCACACAACAGATGGATAGACAAAACACATAAACGTACGCAATTCCACAACTGATTTTTCTCCATCGGGAAAGTCTAAAACGTGGAAATCCAAACAAGTGATGAGGTAGAATTTTTTGAGATTATAATACTTTCTCTTCGTATAAGACACAACAACGTCTGTTGTCAGTTTTTATAAAAAGTAAAACGTATTTATGGTATTTCTTTATTGAGCAAGATCAAAAATTCATCGGGAAGATATAGTGGAAAAGTTTGCCTTCATCATTGTCTCATCACATGTATGAAAAAAAAATGAAAGCTTACTAATCATGATTAACTTTCATTTCTTTTCCAATAATCAATATAATATTAAAAGTAGAACTAAAATAGGACTTTTCCTTGAATCAGTGTATGGAAAGACTAAAGTATTCCACACAGATATTATTGTCTTAAAAAGATAATTTCGACTACTGCTGCATATCTTAGTGGAAGTTAAAGTTAATACTGGAACATTCTATGATATTCATCTGTTAAAAGGTGTGAATTTATTGTAAGGAAGTATTAAAAATACAGAAAGAAAACTAATAAAAATTTGCCGCCAAAGAAAGTCATATGAAAATATTAAAAGTAAAATTTGAAAAGATTGTGTTAATGTTTTGCTTTCTAAGAAATTGGAGTGTAGATTTATAATATGGTTTTTGAAAAAAAAAAGTCTGTGCAAGATTTGTTTCTGCACTACTGTTAAAATCTGAAAGGATGTTGTTACTACGAATATGTTGATACAATTTCATTATCTCGCAATTACTATTACTGCTGCATATGAAAACACAGTTTATCAAAGCTAGAAGTTTAGTTACATTTATGCCCCTTTTTTAGAGCAACACGAGGGCTATATTTAGGAGGGATCTCTTAATTCTAAACCATGGTCAGATGGTGAGAATGACACTCTTCTCTCCAAACTTCCATGCCATGCCGGCGAGAGGACCTTTGAGGTCAGATTTAACGTGCAACAGGTCCACCTACAAGGGAGATGTTTGGTGGAATGGAGATTCAAATCTGGTACCCTATTTTCAAGAAGCCAAGACACCATGGCCTCAAAGTTTGAAGATTGGGATGTATACAAAGGCTACAGAATAATATAAAGAATCATACACTACAGTGATCCCCTACCCCCCAATAGCACAAGATGTTCCACAATATTGCTATGAAATCTTCACAACATTTTACTGCATTCTGAAAATAAAATAATATCGTAAAAATATCTTTGCACCAATAAGGTCCCTCCTCAGACATGGAGGAGCAAAGACACTCAGCTAGACGCCCCCTTTCCGCGTGACGAGAAATGATGATACTAAAATACTGGATATTACCAGCGCAAAGTGGCAAGAAAGCACCATCATACACCAAAATAACTCCAAATTTTTTCTGCAGATAAACATTTTGTATTTATTTCTAGTATTTCTGACTGAAAGTAACAATGAAACAAATTTCAAATTGTAATAATCTTTAATAACACTAATGAGGATACAGATGCATGTCTACCACATGGCTCTCTCAACTCCTGAAATTTGATTGTAATCTGCCAAATGACGCCAGATGATTCGAGACATTCTGAACTTCCGGAACCTGCCCCGAGCTCTAGATGTAAGGATGCAGCGTTTGTGCAGTTTTGTAACGCAGCTATCTGTAGGAAGTGCTTCAATTTCCTTCTGAGCAATTTCCTAAAATATAAGAGTTGAAATGGATTACAGCAATGTAACTTCTTGATATTATAAAATAAATCGAACTTATAACCAATTTTCATTGGTTTTCCAATCGAAAACAAACTTTCTCTCTAAGACCTAAGTAACTTTTTCACCATAAAACAAAACAAATATAAAAAACAACAAAAACTCAATAGTCAAATTTAAATCAAAGGTCAATACAGGAATTGCTAATTGAATTACAAATTATAGAACTAGTTAATTATTTTTAGTTTCTTCAGCCGAATCAACTAAAAAATAATTAGCTGGTAAATTTTTCAATATCTTATACATTATTAGCATGACAAAATTTCATTCCAACATATATTAGAACAGAAACTAGCTCTTTTAAATGATGAATAGAAGAAAGGGACTAAAATATAAACTAGCTGTTGGGAACAACGTTCAGAAAGAGTATTTTTTACATTAAAGTATACTAACGAAATTTCCATTAACCCACCATTTAACAAAGAGAAGAATCGACCTCACCGTTCTTGTATACCAGTGGCGGCTCTACCACTGAGCTTACAGAGTTTGTTATTAATTCAAAAATTTATTTATTTATTTTTCATAATGCTTGCCGACATTTCCTTACAGAAATTTCTATGATCTTAGGCAATAAAAGATAAAAAATCATCTTTAGTAATTTCCTATAACCGCAGTTTTACTGTAAACCTATGGCCAATTCATTAGATCTCAACTCAAATTAAAGAGCTGTTAGCAAAACAATTTGAAAAGCTGTTGTACGCTGCTGTTCAGAATTGCTCTAAAATTCGATCAATGTGCATGTCGAGATGTGTGTTAGTGCAATGGAGAACTGTGGAGGGGAATATAGGGAAACACTGTGTGTATAAGAAATGCAGAATTAAGCATCCTTCCCTAATCATAGGGAAATTCAAAAATTCATTCTTCCAATCTCCTCATTTCTGTTTACCGCCCCCCTCCCCCCGCACTTTCTGAACCTTTTTAAAGAATCATTTCACATTAATATTCATGTGATTTCTTGTTTACAAACATTTAAAAAAATTTTTTGAAACAAATTTTGATTTGAAAACATTTTTAAATCAGCGCATCTCACACATTATCTATTTAATAATGACAGCTTGAATGCCGTATAATTTTTCCACTGATTTTCACATTATTTTAGAAGTTTATTTTGAATTAATTATAATCACTATAACTAGCACATAATTAAACATATTTAATACCTTTACTTCACAGAGTGCAATAAATAAACAATGATTAAAAATGTATGAAATGTTTTCCTTGATATGAGTGGCAATGCATACAAATAAATACAGTAGAGCCCCGCTAATCCAAAATTCCGGTTAATCTGAACTGATTTTATTTTCGAAAATTATATGTAATTGAAAAGATTACCTGAAAAGATTTAAATAGACATACTAAAAACAAAAAAGTACTTTTTCAGTATGCACAATTTTGTACACGTTGAAGAAACTAATGCAATAATTCAAAGATCACATTTACATTTAATAAAAACACATTACATTAACACATCACATACACATTTACATCAAGGATATTTTGAAGCAAAGAAATTTGTCTGACGAAGTGATGTTATTCTCGACATGGAAGCAATATTGTGACAACGTCTCAAAAACATAATGTCTGTTGATGTCTCATTTTCACTCTGCTCTATATATAGCAATGCTATTTCTAGCGCATTTGCAGCTTCAGAATGGGAAACAAGAACATTCTCTACCTCATCAGTTTTTTTCTAGATCAGTTATCTTGTGGCTTATTCTGAACTAAAAAGATGATTTCTTCATCTGTATATAACTGATTGGCTTCAGTATCACGAGACAACAAATAAAGTGTTCAGTTGCATCTTCGCAGCCTGGGATACATTTAATAAGCAGAAGAATTTCGCTTTTGTTTGCTTTTCCCTGTTCAACTTTGCTAGAATCAGCTTATCAGCCATTATTCTAATGAAAAGGGGAGACATATTCTCTTTCTATTGCTTTTGAATAAAAGAATTCAAGAGATAGTAGTAGTGAGTACTCATAACTTACATTTTTTTAGCACACATCTTTTTCTTTTCTATTTTTAACTGAATTTCGGGTAATCCGAACAGGCACCAGTCCCAATTAGTTTGGATTAGTGGGGTTCTACTATACATACAATAATTGTAAATGTACAGGGTGCGTCAAAAAAACTAGGACAAATTTAGTGCATCATAGAATAGAAGTTAACTAATTTCTTTTTAATTTGTGTGCATTTCTTTTTGACTACCACTTTAATTATAAAATATTTTATAATATATCTCTTAGTATACGTATTGTTTTTTGGTGTTTTTACAATGTCAAGCAAAAGATCTGCTATTTTAGAGTTGTTTAAGCGAGGAAAACAACAGTGTGAAATCGTTCATTTGCTTAATGTGTCTCGGCAAACTGTGTCTGATACAATCTGCCATTTCAAAGAGCTCGGCAATGATGGTCGACATCCAGGAAGTGGACGAAAACATACAGTGAACACTTCCAAGAATCGTAAGGCCATCAAAAAGCGAGTTCAACGAAATCCGAGGGTTTCCACGAGAAAGATCGGTTATGACATGGGAATAAGTGACCAATTGGTGCGGCGAATGGCAAAAACAGAGCTTGAACTGAAGCCTTACAAGTTCCAAAAAGTTCAGCTTCTCACTGAAAAAAACAAACTTGTGCGGCTCCAAAGATGCTGAAAACTTTAGAAACGGGCCACAAGTCAGTGCTGGGAGAGATTCCTTTTCACTGATGAGAAGCTCGTTACCGTCCAAAAAGCTCATAACTCCCAGAATGATAGGATCTGGTCTGTAGACGCTCCAAGAACCTTGGCAATTGTTGAACATCGGCAACATCCAAAGTCGGTCATGGTCTGGGGCAGAATTTGTGCAAGCGGCAAAACACCTCTGGTTTTTGTGGATGCGGACACTAAAATAAATCCGTTGGGACATTCTAGAAGCTGTTGTACTTCAGTGGGCCAAAAAGCATTTCAGCAATGTAAACTGGACGTTTCAACAAGACTCCGCACCAGCTCACAAGGCCAAAAAGACACAAGAGTGGTGCAAGGTGCATTTTCCAGACATGATGTCATCTGCAGAATGGCCACCCTACTCGTCAGATCTCAATCCCATGGATTACAGTGTATGGTCCATTTCGGAGTCTAGGGCCTGCAATAAACCACACAAAAGTTTGGACTCTCTAAAGCAATCAATTTGGCGGGAATGGGATAGATTTAAAGGTAGAAGACTTGTGGCCCATTGCTGAAAATTTCAATAAGCTTTTGTGCCTCTCCATTGCTGCAAAAGATGGCCACTTTGAAACCAGTTAAATTTATTTATTAGTAAAAGTCTACTCTTATTATTATTTGCTATATTTTGTTAATTTATTTATTTTTAATAAAGTTATATTAAAATTGTTTGTCCGGGTTTTTTTGCCACAACCTGTATATAATATTTTCATGCAATGTGAAAAACAACACACAATACTAAAGGTCTTTTTCTAAACATAGTGTTTTTTCAGGATTAGCAACTTTTCCTTTTTTCCCAGTTGAATTTTTATGACAAATATAAGCTCACCCGCTACAAATATTTTCATTAATAAAAATTTTAGATGTGAACCAAAGCTTGAAATCATTAATTACCCATTATATTCTGAACATGATCAACTTTTCTCATAATTATCAAAAATTAAAATATTTATTTTACAGAATTTTCTTTTACAAAATTAATTATATAGAGCATATATAACTTCCATTACTGTGCAGAAAAGTAACAATAGCCATTTAAAGCCTTTCAAAGATTATTCAAATAAAGCAAAGTTTTTGAAGCAAACCTTTATTTCTGTTGGCAATAAGGTATTTAAGCGAACAGCATTTATCTGCAACCGTAGCTTGGCATATTCTTTTACCACTTTTCTTCTTTTAACATCACGAATCATTCTCCAATCAGTATATTTGGTTCTGCATGGGATCAGAGACTGCAAAATAATTCAAAATGTAATTATTAAGAGGAACTATTCTTCATAATAGTATGGACACTATTGCATCCAAAATGTTACAGATTTAACTCTAGTGCTTACAATTAGAAACTAATGCTTCTTATAAGCATTTTCATGTAAATTCAAAACACATTATTTAAGAAACATGCAAACTATTATGTCATAAATTGTTTCTATATAAGATGGAAAACAATTATTATAGTTTATCTGCTCTAAGTATTTGGATGACCGCTAACATGATTTACATTGTTACATTAAAGTATACCTGAATAGAATAGCAAAACATAATCTAACCCATCTAATTTAAAATTGGGGCATTATTAAAAAAATCAACTATTACTATAAAAGATAAAATTCAATAAAACAATCCAATGTATAAATAAGTTATATGATGATAATATTACTATATTTTAAGAGCTTCTTTTTTATAAACTGAATATTTTAGACACAAAAATTTATATTGAAAATAAAATATTCCAATATTCTAAATGAAAAAGCTGGATTCTAATCTAAAACAATTGTCAAAACCAAGAAAGGAGGGGAAAAAAATAATCCATTTTTATTTATTTTGTCAAATTAAATTTCCAAAAAGATGTTTAAAAGGTACAATACTTCATCATGTCCATGCACAAGAAAGACATTTATGACTAAAAAAATGAATCAGCCATGCATTTACAATTCCTCATAAAACTGCAATGAATGTCACTTGATAACAATACAAAAAGTTAAAGAAAGTGATGAACTACTCTGAAAATATTGGCCTGTATATTAGGGCATCTACCAAGATTCAAGAGGAGAAAAAAATTCATGACCACATAACAATTTTAGTAACTATACACTCCAACTCCTATTTAGCTTCAAACTAACAAATTAAAAATAGTCAATTAAAACATACGAATAATGATCATTTTAATTTCTATTGCTATCAAAGTCCCAAGAATTCAGTGAGATAGAAGTAATTAGTTTTTTGTTAGAAATAAAATGAACTTCACAATATATACCACATAAATTTCTGGAATGATCGAATTTTTTGCAAAAAATTCTGGTGTTTGAAAAGCTGATTTGAAATCTTGTGCATGTATTATATAAGATTAACCGGCAGTTTAGCGAGTTTGAAGATGGCTGGCGCGAAGTTGCCGTGTTTGGCGAGAGACAGCGCCGTGTTCTTAAATCTTACCGTTTGCGCTGCTTTAATAATGCATGACTTACAGTTTGAATAAAGAAAATATTCGTGCTGACTATTCACATCATAATTTCTAAATGAGGATTTTAAGAAAGTTTTTATTAGGCATGAGATACCAGATGTACATATATAGTTTTAACTGAAAATATAATATCTCAGACGTTTCATATATCACAAAAGAATTCAAATTCGTACAACAATCTGTAAAGTTGAAATCGTGTAAGCTAAGTTAAAAACTTCAATCCTGAAAAATGGAGCCGTACTTACAGTTTGAGCTCCAATATGATTAACTAATTGAGGAGTTCCACATATTTTCTGTATTGGATTAGAAAAAACGGAGATAATATTCCTAAAAATATTCATTGCGTTCTAAGTTAAATTAATGAAAATTGTTTAAACAATTGTTTTTGTTTCTTTTACGATCCCTTTCATTTCAATTCGTATTCTGATTGACCTTTCATATTGGTTTTATCACTATTGATATATTTTTCTTGTAGTTGAATTTATAACACACTAGAGCAAATCATCACCATCGAACGAAAATAAGCTCTCGGTAATGGGTGGGTTTGCTTTAAAACAATGCTAAATTTCAAAATAAACTAGATGTAGCTATACAGTAGAAAACCAATTCCAAATTACACTTTTGAGACCACCGCTTTCGTAAAATATAAGATATTTTTAATTTTGGGTTTGAGAGTAATAATAAAAAAAAGGTGAGCAAAATGCAAAACAAACGAGAAAACAGCTGGAAAAGAGGGGGTGATTATATAAGGTCTAATTTCAACAGGCATTTATTATTCACACGGCAGATTAGCAAAGCATAAAAAAAAGATCCTTTCATACACCAAAGATTCGCCTTTCTGGGAGAAAACGTTATTCCCCGAGGTGATCATATGGACGAGTTTTCTGTTTTGTTTATTTACATTAAAATGCCTTAGCTGAATTAATTCTGGTCGAATTCAATGGAATTTTCAAAGCGGAAATCCAAAAGTAATGTAAATAAAATAAAGTCAAGGTTTTTTAATGTAAGTAAATGAAACAGAAAACTCCTCCATGCAGCAAAGAAAAGTTTTTAACTGCTACCCGCACCCCAAATTTCTTGAACGGATGTCCTGTTTTCAAGCTATCTCCCAGATAGCACTCAAGTTTGATTTTGACTTGATATTCCCTTGTCATGGCAAAATTTGACGCGTCAAACTTGAAACGAACTTGTAGCAAGTTCGCTGTGACAAATAGCGCCACCTCCCTTGCAAATCAAACTTGCTGCAAGTTTGCAAAACAAGCTTCATGCAAAGACAGCACAAAGAGATAATTATCTTTGTCTCTCATTGAAAAAAACATCCGAATTTTAATAGCATCTCCTAGACCGTCCTTCTTTTCACTAATTCAATAAATCAATCATAATTTGTAAAAAAAACTAACTTTTTTATAAAAAAAAATTTTGAAGCATTTTTCATCTTTTTACTAAATATATCACTCGCACTTTAAAGAAAACTATATCGCCTTTTTCTTAATGTTGAAATTTTAGCGTTTATAAACAAAATTAAACAGAAAAAAAACAGTCAATGTTTGTTGAAAAATAAACTTATACATTTTGTCCCATTTTAAAGTAATTACTTTTGAAAGGAACGATGTATTAGCGAAATCTATCTTCTCCTCTCAGAGTTTCACTGGCCGAGTGGTTACCGCGTCAGCTTCCGAACCGGTAGGTCGCGAGTTCTATCCTGGATTGTGTTCGTACTCTGTTTTTGCAATGCAAGCTTGCTGCAAGTTCGTCCTATGGTGACTTCGAGGCTTGCGTTAACTTGCTGCAAGCTTGTTTCACACTTGTCGTGACAAATTTGCAGAAAGCTTGCAGATTTGCAGTGCAAGTCTGCTGCAAACTAAAATTGCTATCTGGGAGACAACATATTACAGTAAATTCTCGATTATCCGGAAAAATGAGTTTTTCTAAAAATTTTACATCCGGGCGTCGAAATTTAGCATGCGCACGCCGTTCTATGCACGCGGACAATTTATTTCTGGAATGCAATGTCCACTCCTCACGGAAGGGCGTAGAAGGGGGAAAAAAGAAGCAATATATAGTACTGTGACGTATACAGACTTGTTTTATGGGGGTTGGGTTCAAAAGCAAAAGTGAGAACCCTCCCCCCAAATAAAAATAAATAAAAGATCTTCACCTTTCGCCGAAAAACGAGGCATAAAAACAAAAAAGGTAAAGGGACAGAATCGGTAAAAAAAAAAAAAAACTCATGGGGTATTACTCCAGATTGATGTCTTTCTTTTCCTTTATTTATTTACTCTCCGAATACCGGCAGGTGTTGATTCCGATTACGTAACATCACGCGCGGGAGAATTGGATGCGCGCGTATTGCACACTAACCCTTGCGATTTTTCAAAAGATAATTAGTTTTGATATTCAATCTTGGATTTGTTTATGATCACGTAAAAAAAGTTTTATCATGCTGGCTGAGTAGAATATTTTTCAGTTTCGTCGGCTATTTTTATGTTAATATTTTTACAATCTTTATATTTACGATAAAAATTCGGCTACAAATCATACTTTTTTTTATCATCAATGTTAAATTAAAATCTTCATATGTTTTGTAAATACAATGTTATGGAAGATACATAAGTATTCTTAAAAATTAAATTTAATGCGCATTACAAAAACAAATTATTCAGCTGAAAAAATCTTTAAAAAAAGGCTACAATCTACCCCCCCCCCTTATTTTTGCCGTCACACTCAACTATAAGGACTTTTCAGGTATCCGGAAATTGGCGTTTCCCGAGCGTGCCGGTTAGTTAAGCTTTTACTGTAAGCAACATCAAACTGCCGAGAGAGGCCCCCCCCACACACACTTTCAAAAATAAAACCTTTGTCAACTTGCCCTCATAGACACAATCCTTTTAACAACATCCCTGTCATCATATCTGTTACTCTCTCCTTCATCACGAGTCCATCCACTCCACGTACCATTCAGACAGAGATACATCTCGTCTTCGTCTGACCTATGTAACGTTATGGTGGTGTTGTGTCAGTCTCGCTTCCACCGAGGATCTGTTGAGCATGTCAAATTTGTCGTTTTGAATAGCCTTATGTTAAGGTTAAGAGTGGATGAAGGCCCATCGAGGGGGGGGGGGTAGGAAGTGCACAATCCTGGGTGTCCCATTGTTATGAGATAAAGAAAAAAATATTTTTCTACTTATCTAGAGCATTTAATTTTTTCTGTGACAAATGGAGCCCGGCATGAGTTGAACTATATTTTTATATTTGCTTTCTCTGAAATAATTCTCCTTACATTAATCGAAATTACAATAGGTGGCTAGAAGTCAGATTTTTGCAACAATACATGATGACACCGGGAAGAAAGACTTCCGTCCGCTGATTAGTCACTACAATCATAATTTGTAAGGAAGGCCCTTGTGCCAGTATGGAGAGCTTGCAAATCAGTATACTTTGGCCCTGTGTGGATGCCTTTGGGCAAATGTTAGCAATTAGTCCTCATCATGCTCAATGGAGTAGTCGCAAATTAAGCAGTGTCTAGCATTGGTGACAAAAAGAGCACCTTTTTAATTATTTTTTCTTATTTGTTTTTCGTAAAAAAAAAAAAAAAAAAAGCAGTTCCGGAACAACTTTCTGGTTCGTACTGGCTCCACTACACCCTTGATCATGATTTAAAATTATGAGGTCTTCCTCAGTCAAGCCCCGTTTCCATGGTCTGCTTTTCTGCAATCCTTGTACATGTTACGGCTTATAATCTGTCATGGGACCACCAAGAATCGTTGTTGTTCGAGGATTTGTGCGGTGGTTCAAATGTTCTGGAAAAATATTGGTAAATGCTCGGACACCAAAGGAAGCCAGTCAAGGGACGGCCTCGGTACAGTTCCTACGGGCTGTTGTAGAATGTGTATGCATTATGGGAACAGTGCATTTGGTTGAATTCCGGCTGGCAATAAATCTCCAACGTCGCAAGCAGATCACCGAAAAACTGACCATGGGAACAGGGCTTTAGACCTTGTTCGACTCTAACCTTTTGACTAAAATTTTTTTTAAATTCAATTTTCTATGTGAATGAAGATAATGGGCTCCAAATTGGAGATTGGATTTCTTATTATTTTTTTCCCTCCAAGCGGATTTTAAACCAGAAGGTGGAAGAATAGTTCCATAACCAAAAAACGTTTCATGCATAAAAATGTAAAAGGATTATTATTAGTTTTTGTGAAAACTTATTTACACATTTACAATATTTCATGAATATTATTGCAAAAAAATGAGTATCGCTTACAAATATAACAAAATTACTGAACATACATGCACAGAAGAAAAATCTTCAATAAACAATGACTTCTGAAGGGAAAATAGGCTGTGCCATCTAGGTGACTAAAGATGAAATGTGCACAATTGTTCTACAACTGGGCCATATTTAGAGTTGTAGTGGAGCCAGAATGCAGTTCCGACACTGCTTTTTTCCCTCTTTAGCATTTGCAGCATCTTTTGTATTATTGAGCAAGGTAAGTAATGCAACAGAAACTCAAGAAACTACATGCAGTGAACTTTTATAAAATTAGAGTAAAATTTCAAAAAACATTAATTTCAATTTAGCATATCTCTTCATTCTTTTTTTGCACAAATCCCAAACATTCATTCAATAGCTAAATATGTTTTACAGTTTGGCTGTGAATGACTAAACTGTACATTATGAAATACTATTTTATTTAAGGATTCCTAGAGGATGAAACAATTTTTCAGATGATTCATAAAAAAAAAAAAGCAGTATGTACAAATAGGGGGAAATAATCGCAACTTCTTATTTCTTAATTACAATTACTTCAAAGCTGTAAAACTGCAAAATTTCAATAAAAGCATGTCTTTAAAACAATATATAAAAAATGAAAAACATCTTCATATCTTACATTTTACCAATTTTTTAATGATTAAAAACTTGAAAGAATGAAAAGATTTGACTTCCTTGTAACAACAGGAAATTAATATAAATTTTAAAATTTGTGGAAATTAGAGAAAAAAATTGTAAAACAATTAAATTGATATAATTGGAAATGTAATTTTTTAAGCATAAAAATTACTTTAGTGGCATGACTGTTTTAGAGATTTTTGATGGAAAAGTCAAGATTTGGCTTAATTTTTAATTAATTAGAAACATACAAAAACTTTTGAAAAAATTTCTTTGAGATGTACATAATCATCTTCCAAAATATTTTGGAGCTAAATTTAGAAACTCTATAGAGCACTGACTATCAGATACAAACACATTCGCTTTTATTATTATTAGAGATTTGAGACTATTTTAAAGAATTCTTATTCATTTTAACTGCAGCAATAATTTCCTGAAAGTGTCACATTACTATTTTTGTAAGAACCATTTTTGATAAGATATATTAATCATTCATGGAACCAATAAGAATCTTTAGATGAATTAGGGAAAAAAAAAAACTCCAAGCAGTCCTCAACCGAAGTCCATAATTTTAAAATAGACACCTTCTATTAAAACAGCATTTTTTCTTCTTCTGGGAATGCAAAGACATATATGTGAAGATATATATATGAAGAACTTCTTTTATTATATAGAAACCATTATTCTAATGAATTTGACAACATTACATTGATATCAATGTTTAAAAAAAATCAGAGAAAAATTTAAAACTTAGAAAAAAAATAAGTCAAAAATTTTTTTAGTTATTCTTAAATTTTTTTAAATGAATAAAAAAAATCAACAATGCACTTACCTAATATACTGTTTAAAAATTCATTTAGAAATATTTTTTATGTGAAATTTATTCATTTATACAAAAGAACTTTGATTAATTTTTGAACTTTGATTTGACTTTTATAAAACTGTAGAATAACTGTATATAAAACTGTAATATGTATTATGAGAAATAACAATAATAAATAAATAAACAATCTATAACAAATTCCAGTCTAACCTCCAGTCTCAATATGTTGAAACAAATATTACAAATCTTTCATCATTTTCTTAGTTGATTTTTTTAAGGTTAAAGATGACTTACAAAATTAAACTAATAACGAAATTATTTCAAAAAAAATGTACAAATTTGTATGTTATTTGTTTACAATGTACTTTGTATTCATATATACATAAAAAAAAAAAAAAAAAAAAACCTAAATTTTTATTGATTTTTTGAACTTGTCAAATTATTCAATTTTTTTTGTCAAATTTTAACTATTTAAATAATTTCTAATCTATTTCACCACTTTCAAATGTTTTAATAACCTAATCATGATTTTTCAAAATTGCCGATACCATGCTTCTTGAAATTTCACACTTTTTTTTCTCTTTCATGCCTAAAGATTTCAATGTAGGGACCATATTCACTAAATATAATCTAAGGATTAACTGATTTAAAGTAAAAATGTTGCCCCAATTTAGGAAAGAGATTCATATAACAGAAGCTGAGAATAAGTTATGACTCACTGGCAAGTGGCGGTTGCTTTTTTGTAAAAAAAACTTCTAGTCTTTCACGAATTTCTACTACAATAAGAAACAGTGTGAAACAGTTTTCTTCTTAATTTATATTCCTCCATATGAATAAAATCCAGGTCCGCTTTTTGACTGCAACAAGTAAACATAATTTTTTTAATGTGAAAATTTTTGTTCAATAAATGGAAATTTTAAATGATACACATATTTTTTTTAAAATGAGAACCCAAAGTTCCTAAAAAAAGTTTGATAGAGATTTTTGATATATAGGGGTTTGACTGTATTTTACATCATGCAATTTTAACAAAGAAACCATTTTCCAGTAATAATATATCAACATCAATAGTTTCTGGACTAGATTTTGAACTGACAATCTGAACATTTTAGCTAAGTGAGTATTTTTTTTTTTTTTTTGAAAGAAATAGGAAGGTTAGTTGATCTAAGAATGTCTACATTTCACATAAAAATTAAGGGGAAAAATTGTCACCAGTAATTAGATCAATTGTGATATACATAGTCTTAATTAAAAATACTTGCTGAATTTGTGTACTTCTGTAATTAAAATTAAATAGCATAAAGGAAAAAAAAGCACTACTAATCATGTTCCAATGGATTTTCTTTTTTTATTAGGCACCCAATACATTCACCTGTAAAATATCTATATTATCCATACCATTTCTGACCAAGTATAATTTTTTTAAATAATATTTTAAAACTCAAATAAAGATTTAGAGGTATCCAAAGCACTTAAATAAATATTGGCACTAAAAATTTCATTTGACATGGGAAATTAAAAGATTTACTTGCTCCTTGGATACAAAATGCTTATAAAATGTATAAAAAAATTATTATGAATCAGTCAATCCTTTCATCTTTGTTTCTAGAGGTTCAAAAGAAAACTAACATATCTTGTTTGAAGAGAGAGAACTTCAGTGCAAAGAATTCTTGGGTGTGAACTATTGTGAATCTACTCCAAATAAGCAGTTTTGATTTTTAATTTTCACACATGTTCTACACATAATTATTTTGTTGATACAATAGCATCAATTTTAATTAATCGTTCTACTAACTGTAAGACACAGTGCAGAAGATTCTCTTTGCTCGATGCAGGCTCAATTGGGACAGGAATTCTGCATTTGATTTTCTTATGAAATTCTAAGTAGTTTCTTTCTTCTACTAAAACTGGCTTGGGAGTATTCCAAAGTTTATGTATAATAGCCAACAGAGAAGAATCTAACATATCACATAATTTTTTAACAGACGAAACTTTTCCAGTGCAAAAATCTGCTAAAACATTTTTTAAGGCAAATTCAAATAAACCCAATGGAAATGCAACACCTAAAGCATAAGTAGATGCAATGCTTTCAGAAGACATATTAGGTTTTGAATCATTTAACAGCTGATCACAATCATTCTCAAGATATTTTTGTATTTCCAAACATTTTGACACCTTTTCTTCATGAAAAGATTTTTCATTGATAGGCTGTAGCCACTGTTTGACAGTCTTTAAACAATTTAGGCACTCTGAGTAATAATCATTCAAAACTTCTTCCAGAGAAGCACAGAGAAAAATGTGATGAGGAACAAGATATGCATGGTTGTTCATTGAAACTTTTAAATGAGTGAATGAAGTACCTCCCACTACAAGTGATGCAAGTGATTCAAGACAACCTATATTTTGTGGATCCACAGAATCATGCAAATTGTTCATTGGAGAGATATTAATTAGATGAAGGATATTATCAATATCTTCTTCTGACACTCTACTAATAATTAATATGCCATTCTGGGAACAGAGAGATTCAAGATCACCACAAACTCCGCTTTTTGTCAGGAGCAAAGAAATTTCCAGATTTTTTAAATGCTTCAATGAATTATTTACAGAGTCCCACAAATGTGAGAGTTTTTGTGAGAAAGATTCACCATTCGTTTCCCAAACTGCATCATCAGATTTGTGAGGAAGATTCAAAATCACCACAAAATAAATCATCTTATCATGTTTCCACATTGGCGATAATCTCTTATGAAGAAGGAATCCTTCTAAAATCATCGATTCTGACAAAGGGGCAGTGACTTTGGTACAAAAAGCATCAAAATTTGATATAAAATAAGTGAGAGCATCTATTACTTGACTAGAGTCAGAAAGACTATGAGAAAGAAAAGAACATATCAGATGGGACAATTTTTTTGAAATGTTTGAAGAGAATCTCGAATCAAAGAATGTCAAAACTAAGCCTTCCAATTCTTTAGGAGGAGAACAAAAATTGACATATGAAAATACAGCATAAGTAGTTAGAATGTTTCTGAATATATCAGGCAAAAATGATTTAAGGTAGGATATTTGTTTCAATATTGTTCTTCTCACTTCTATTTCATTCGAGTCCCTTAACATATCTTCAATTCCATTCATTATTCCTTTGAATAACAGCAGAAACACTTTGCTGTCATCACCAGTCTCTAGAGTGTAGAGGAAGGCTGCATTATGGATGATTTTTTCAAGAGGATGTTGCTGTTCCACTTCAGATAGAACTTTGGAGGTCAATTTAGTGAAGATTATTTTCTTTGTCATTCCAACCAACATAGCCAGAGAATTTGGTTCCATCATACCATCCACCAAGAGACCCAGTGTGTTGCAGAGAGCAACAACTTGTTTCAAGGAAACATTCTGGACAGATGCCATCATCTGCAAAATATACATTTTCACAATGAAAAAGTTATTTATTTTAATTAAACACACAATAAACTGTTACAAACGACTAATTCAACACTATTTGCATTCAGAGATAATCTAGATATCTCAATGTAACCATTCCTAAAAATTTCAATACAATAACAATAAAAATTTAATTCAATTAATCAAAAAGAGGATTTTTTTAAAAAAACTTTCCCATCTAAGACCGCTTTTTGACAATATAATTTCATAACGTTACTTTTGTACAACACATTTTTCGTGATTCCCAAGTTACCAGGAAAATAAAAAGAGTAATGTAGTAGTTAAATGATAATAAACAAAAACTTTGATTTTGCAAACTTTAATGAAACATTTAAAGTGCAAATGATTTTCTTAATCATCTTTTCATTTCACCATTGAAGAAGAGATGTGCATTCCATCAAAATTATTGGAACCCATAGTTAAAAAAAAAAAAAAAAAAAAAATTTGATCTAAAAATAAATACACAAAAATAAAGGAGGGGGGTGGGAGAAGACTGAAAGCCACATCGTTACATATAATTTTGAAGTGGAGAAAAGCGCATGTGCATACATACACACACATTTTTTTTTTTTGCTTCACTCCTCATCTTTGAGCTGCCACTGTGCATGCTCAGTAGGAATGCAAGAAATGCATACTTGCCAATGAATGACCATGCAAGTACATATTCTATACTTATCTACACTAAATTTTAAATCTTGACTTCCTTTTTTCGACAAGGTTTTCCACAATTATTTATTTAGAATTATAAAAATAAGTCCAAAAGTGCTACAACATATTGTCTAAGGAACTCTTTCTTGGAATTATGAGAAGAAATACACATGGCACATTAGAAAGGCTATTAAAAAGATCTAACCAAATAAGAAAAATCAATCATTGATTCATGAATGTTACTGATTTTTTATCTTTTCTCTGCATTTTCCCACTACTTCTTTAAGGGGTGTTTTCAAAAGAATATTTCCTCCTGCTCAACAACATAAAACTTTCTGAAAAACTTAGAGTGCCATATTTTCATGAAAATGCATGGGATTTGCTCACATCACTAATGAAATGTTTAAGAATGGAACTGAGTTTTAATTTATTTTTTCCACTAAATAACTTTTTGAGTAATAAAAGATCACCTCCAATAACAACATTTTACAAGCCTTCACATAGTGAAAATAGGCTCCAATGCCAACTTTGATATCCTATTCTGAAAAATTTGTTGACTCACTAAAAAAATACAGTTCAATTCTCTGGACCGGCTCAGTTAACAGAGACCTCAGCTGATAGAGGCCCCATTAATCAAGGTCCTACTAAGTCCTAAACAAAATGTAAAATCAAAAATAAATCCTACAGTGTTATTAAATTAATTAGAGTCCATTGCCTTTTTAGTAACATAAGCATCATAACATAACATTAATAATAAAAACTTCTTTGATTGAAGGGATGATTGGCCAGGATATGATGGTAGGGGGCATTTAAATATAAAATGACAATCAAAGAATACAGGAGGAAATAAAGGTTGAGTACCACTACTCTAAATCATTTATCATACACTCTCTACTAGCACCTACCAGACCTAGAGACAGTATGGACATGCACTACTGAATACGTTCCAGCACCTGGCTGTTTCATGTGTAGCCTACCTAGTTGTTATCCATGCATACATGGAAGCTACTCTGTATATTAAATGGTAGCTACATCAATATCTATATCAATGAAAATGTTGATACACTGATAATAAATGTAAAAAGTCATCCTATAGAAACACAGACAATGATATATTACCTTTGCTTACACTTTGTTGGCAAATCGTCCCTTCCTTTCTTCCTTGGCTTCTTTTAGTAGATAAGCAGGTAAATAATAGCTATGACCTGATTTTGTTAAGGCCAAAAGTTGTTCATTTGGAAGTGTATTGTGTTGGCAACCTAAAGAAGTATATCTGGAAAATAAAACATTCATTCACATATTCTGTATTTATATATTTCACATGGCAGATCATACTACGGATCAGTAAAAAAAAAATTATAGAAAAATTGCTACGAAACCAGGTAGAGATTTATTTAGTTATATTAACATACCGTTTTGGAAGCAACATGAGGGCTATTATGGGACAGGCCTCATAATTTTGAACTAAGGCCAGATGACAAGCCACATTAGTGGGAGGGCACTTGATTCTCAGCATCAGATTTAACATGTACTAGACTTTACAAACATGACAGATATTTTTTGGTGGAATCAGGTTTTGAACATGGAACACTTTGGTCCTGAAGCTAAGACTTTATCACCAGGCCACCATAGCCCTTGAAACCAGTTGGAAAACTAATGTACTAACTAAAATGGAAGTGCAACAGGCATTGGCTGTATTTTTAATGTATGTTCAAAACTGTCAAAGCTTGATATGGATTTAGTGATTATGAAAACAAGCCATTAAAAAAGTTTTAAAGTTTACCATTCATTGATCTAAATTTGATAATAAATTACAATGATTACTTATTATAAATAACAGGTTTTTGGGAAATAAATGAGTGAAAATTTCCATGAAATATTATGCAACTAAGTACATTTTTTGGTTAATCTGGAGTCTACGGTGCCGATTTACTTCGTTCCTCTTAGTATCGCCAACTCTTTGCAGTCAAGAACGACCATGAGAGAATATTTATTTTGGATGCGTCTGGGTGTTTTTGTTAGCAACAAGATGCTCTGCTCTAAGTCTTGTCATGTCTACTCTAATTAGGAAAAGATATATTTATGTTTATCTAAAGTTATTTACTTACCAGCCACCGCATATTCAACTTGGCAGAAATGCTTTGCAGTGTTTACGTTTGAGAATCAATGTTTGTTGACTGAATTCAGTTCACATCGATGTGCTTGAAAGAATGTGAGCTTATTGTTTATGCTAATGTGCAGCTGTTAGTACGCATCACTTATCCGACATTCGCCTACCACGCATGCTCTGGATTGAGTATTTAAGATAGAAGTAACTTCGGAGAATTTAGTTTCGTTTATAGTTTTGTCTTGAGTGTTTCGTTCTTCCATCTTCTATTGAGATGTGTAGTCTCATTAAATATTCTTTTATTTAGAAACGCAAGGGTCGTTTATGGAATCTGTTAATCAGTTAAATTGAAGGCGTAATGGCATCACTTAGCATCTGAAGATTACCGACGTTTACTTCAGGGTTAAAGTAGTGAGTGCAGTTTTTATAAGGTGTTAAGGTTAAGGTGTGTAAGCAGAATCGGCTGATGTATAAGGACTTGTCTGAAAGACCGTTGCATCGTATAAAATCTGAATAATCAGTTTAACAGTCTCGCATCTATTTTTCCTAAGTTCATGAATTATCTTTGCTAGTCATCAGCTTAAATAAGTTTCACAAGCTTACTGGACTCGAAATGGTATTTCTTTGTATTGTATTAAATTCTAACTTGAAATGTTTTTATACATTTATTGATATTAATTTTTAATCTTTGTTGTTGTGAAAAATACATAATAGTGGTTTTTACTTAAAAGTTTCTTCTTTGAACTGCATCTAAAAACTGCCTATCTGGTTAATCATTATTCTAAAGGTCGAGGTTAGGCATCCCAGTAATGTTTCTTACTGTAGTTTAGACAACTCTGCTTCAAGTTCATAAAATTTTAAATCAAAAATAATAGAAACTGAAAAAGTAATCAGAAATGGATACTGAATGCCGATCCAATATTTTACTTACCCTTTATCATACAAGCTACAATAAGGAACTTCTAGCTGACGCAAAAATGCCCACACTTGCGGGTAAGACCAATCAGAAAGAGGGTTGACACGCATGAACTGAGGCCAATCACTGTCTGTCATCTGGAAGGGTTGGAGTTCTGAGCAACGTGGATCAGTGCGACGAGAGCCCATCAGTACAGCCTTGATTTGTGGTTGATTTTGTTGCAGTTTGCACAAGGCATCTTTGATCGGCTGCTCATAGGAAAGCAAGTCCAAATTATACCTTTCAAAGAAAAGCATTTTAGAGCAAAATGGATAAATATAAGAAAAATAAATTCTAATAATTTGAAAATGAATATACTTTTATTATGAAGCTAACTTCAATGGATAATATGATTATATAAATAATTAAATGTTAAAAGAAAAGTTAAAATTGTGAAGATATCTCATCACTATTATTTTGAATTGTGAACTTTTAACCCTCTGAGTGCCCAATTATTTTGAACTTTTAGCTATCAGGTTAGAAAGCTTAGCTTTTAAAGTAAATGAATCGATTTTTTTTTGTATTTAATTACATCTCTGAAATATTAAGAATACTTTAGCCATGATTGTTTAAGAAAATATAAATATGAGCTATCTGCTTTTGAACTGAACATGAAAATCGGAAAAAGACGTTTGTGCCGCTCGGAGGGTAAAACAAAGCAAGTTTATTTAATATAAGCTAGAATAAACAAAAAGTTATATAACTTATTGATTCTTTGATTCTAGAATTCAGCATCAAAAATCAATTGTATCATTGTCTTTTATATAGCAACAATAAATAAAAATATTCCATGTATGACATTTTTTTGAAAGCTATACTTCTTTTTTAAACAATTGAAATTATTAAATAAATATTCCATTATATAACAAATATTAAAATTAGGTGTAAATAAACACTCCTTTTATTATTGTCAATACAGATAAGTAGTGCCTAATCTTCAAAAGATTACTATGCTGACATCCATGTAAAATAGAACACTTTCTTACTATATAATTGAAATTTTATCTGGCTATAATTTATTAAAATATTTTGTGTTCAAAAGTTATAGGCAACATATTATAATGCAAAGAAAGAAAGGCAATAATATTTTATGACATAAGTTCAAACAAAGCACAAAGATAATAATAAAAAGAGATTTATCCAGTTTAAAATAAATGAAAATTTAAAGATTTAAACTGAAGATGAAATTTGAATATTCAGCACAAAAAGGCAGAATTACTTTGTTTACTTTTTCTTTTGTTTATTTATTTTGACAAATAAAAATTAAATCAAATATAACGATTCCTGTTTTATAAAATTTTAAGAGCACAAATAAAGACTTTTTATAATTATTGATTCATATGAATTAATTATAAAATCAGAAGGTAAAAAGAAAAAATATATAGAACTAAATGCATTTTCTTACTTATTAAATACCTGCTGCAATATTTAATGAATTTAAATAAGAGAATGATTTGAAATAAATAGCTTCATACAAGAAGATACTTCTAAAATACTGAACACTGAAGGAGAATTAATTAAACAAAAGTCAAAAGGATGAAAAATGAAAATCCCCATTTTTAATAATTACCTCTGAACACTTATGTTTAAAAATTCTTCTATCTCAGGAAAGGGCTGCTTGCTACGAACATACAGAACTTTTAATTTGGGCACTTTTCTTGGATATTTCTTTGCCAAAAAGAGATATGCAAGATGCAGCAAAACTGTACAGTCTTTACCTCCATTGAAACTCAAACAAACACTCTCTGGAGAATATTTTTTAAAACACTCTTCCAAAACCTTAAAGCTTTCTTCCACAGACTTTGCAAGCTCTGGGTCTACTTTGTCAATACACAAGAGTGCTTGTAGAGCTTCAGATGAATCAGGAGGATGCTGTCCAACAATGCTATTTGGGGGAAGGTGACTCCTCAAAAAAGCTTCAGCCTCTAAGAGAGAACTTTTAGAATCAGCTTCAAGGGTCAACTTTACTTGATAGTATTCATTATGTAAATCAGGATAGGACCCAAATTTAACAGTTTCTTTGTATTCTTTTACAGCTTTGTTCAAAATTTCAGCAATATCAAATTCATTAACTTGGACATACAGATTTTGAGTAAAATAAGGCAAAACTTTCTGAAAGAATATTGACTTCAATTTCATAAATGCCAATTCAAGGTAAGATGGAACACCAGGAAACATGAAAACATTTTTTACAGATACGATTGGAATGAAAGGAATTTTAGAGTTTCCAGTATTATGAATTTCTGCCGATTCTGGAACATAAGACATTTTTAGAGCAGCGCTTTCGTTTAAGCCAAGCTTAAGGCAAAACCGCATAACAATAGTCTCTAAATCTTTATTTAAAACCATTTTTTCACCAAATGCTTTAGCAACACCTTCATAAGTTACATCATCATGAGTTGGGCCTATACCTCCTGAAGTAATGACAAAAGTAAATTTTTTAGAATGTTCCAAAACTTCTTTGGCAATCACATCTGTATCATCTGGGATGACAGATACACGTATTACATGAACCCCAGATGCATACAGCTCTCGACAAAGAAAATGAGAATTGGAATCTTTGGTCTGACCTTTCAGGATTTCATCTCCTATTATAATGATTGAAGCAGTGGGTCTTGTCTCCATGGTGATGATCAATGAAACTGCCACTAAAATAAATAATGATAAAAATAAGAAAGTTTGATCAATATAAGTACAAACTGTAACATATTTATGTATAGAGAACTAGATACAGAAGTAACACTACTTTTACTTAACCATCTTTAATTCAACTCTCTTAAGCTAGGTTTCTACAAAATCCAAATTACCAAGGAAACCACACATTTCTTTAAATAAAAGTTGTATTGTTTATACACCTAAACACCTATAGCTGATGACATCCATTCACAGTTGAAGACAGGTCGACAAATCAAATAATTGCCTAAAAAGTTCTTCATTTCTACTTTAAATCTGAAAACTTTATTTCAGATTATTCCTTTTAAAACTACTCTTAATCCTGAGGTTTAAACCTACTTGAAACTTACTTTTGTAATCCTGATTTCACATACCTTTGTCTTCTTTACTAAACAATATATTCCAGCAGTTGACAACTTCAATGGCTAACTCCAAAAAACTCTTTATGGCCAGTTTAAGTTATTAATACATTTTTCTGTTCTCAAATTCACGAATGAATTTTTCCAAGAAGGCAGCACAGCACCAGAAAAGAATCAGAAGTTTCTTCTTTAATGTTTTCAGTGTAAATCAATATTCATTCAGCTTATTTGTGTAAAGTGTATTTCAAGTATGATATTTTAATCTATTTTTAATGCCTTAAAAATACTTTTCTTAATGACACCCTAAAAAAAGTTCAATGTGATTTTTACAATTTACCATATTAAGTGAGACTTTTTACCTCAAAGGAAAAATGCTTGAAACTTTAACAGAAAGTGTACAAAAGGTAATGCATTAATTAACTGCCTTACCAGAGTATTGGTCATAACGACCACTTAGTCTATAGAGCTTTGTCTAACAATGGAGAAATTATACACCCAATAATACACTATATTTTTCTCTTAATCATATTGAAATAAAACATTTAAATTGTGTTCTGAACTATCCCATTCAGTAGACTGAAAAGTATGACATGCAAATATATATATATATGGTTTTCTAGAATAACAGTCATTTCTTGTAATCAAGTGTTCACAAGTAGAGAATTAATGAGACATAGAATACAATTTAATGCTCTTTCATTTTCTTTAATAAATCACATTAAACTTGAGAATAACTTATTTCTTTATTAAAGATTACACTGTTATTATTAAACATACCTATGGATAAATTTATTAACAGCAACTTGCATATTTTTCACACTAATTTAACCAACAGAATAAGATTTACAAGTCCAAAATATTTTAAAGGGTTAAACAATTCTAATTTTTCTTTTCCCAGCAATTTATAATTTGAAAACATAGCTATCTTTTCAACGACGCGAAAACAAACGCATGTACAGAAACTCAGGGCAGAACAGAAACCCCCCTCATTTTTTTCGCCCAGTTTGTTGTGCAAATTAGTGGAAACTAATGGAATTTCATAACACACCCTCATACACATGACTGAACTGTCAAAGCCCCCCGAGAGTTGGTTACTATGCATAGTTTAGAAGTATTCATTTTTAACATAATACTGTAATTTCACCAAGTTTTCCACCAAAGTTAATTCGAATAAGTTATTATGTTGGATAAGCACATAATTTTCGTTAATATTACTCTCTAGACTGTCCACTCATGTACTTGTATTGTAGTTCCTTAGTTTCTAGCATAGCCATACAGTAGTTCTTTGTTAGCCTCTGCACTTAGGGCATAACGAACCGGGGACGCCCGTGTAATTTGCATATTGCCCGAGTACAAAGTGTTGACGAAGATGCATTCCTCATTTGTGTTTTTTTTCGTTAACTTTACTTTTCCTTTAATTTTTAATTATCGATATAATGTCTAAAGTAATCTTATTGAGATTTCTTATACTTAAGATAACTTAAACGTTGAATAGTCATAAGAAAACAAATCCTTTTTCATATTTAATAATTTTTAAAGAGAAAATAAAACCGGGCTCCGTTTTGCCATAGGGCTGGAGCAAAAAGGACCATTTGACACAGTTTACTAAATCGTAAATAACAATTTACGCACTGATCATACATTAGTTTTTGAATTCGTTATGTGTGACCAAGTAAATATACTTTATAACGTCGCATTTTCAAACGTCTCCGAGTATTGTTTACCATTTTACAGCCCTCCAAACCTAAGTATTCCATTTTGCCCCGGGTTTCCCTAATAATATGAAACTTTTTTCCTTTGTCGATAGAAAAATGGTATACATAATTACAATAACTTCAAAATGATTTTATTAATATGATAAATAACACAATACATGTAAAAAGTATATAAAAAATGTACCTTAATGAAATAAGCTTTTTTGAAAATAAGATAACGCAACAAATATAACAGCTGATACACAATAACTTTAATAAGCCAGTTGTAGTTTTAAAGAAAATGCTTGCACAGCATTGATTAGTTTACATTTCGAATGTAAATCTTAAATACCTTCGCTTAATTTTACTTTTGAAACCTAATTATAATTTGCATGGTTTTCTACCTGTGAAAAAAAAACAATATGGACGAGTTTTCTGGTTTGTGGAATTACATTAAAAACCTTGACTTTATCTGTTTGTATGTTAGACTTCCGCTTTGAAGATTCTATTGATTTAGGAGTCTCTTCTGGTACCCCCGGTTGGGTTGGGAGACGTCACTTTTCCCGTTGTTAACGCGCGGAAAAAGTGACGTCTCCTAACCCAACCGGGGGTTCCAGAATAGACCCGCTAGCATTACAACGGAATTAGGTGGTATAGGCACTTTAATATAAACAAACAAAGCAGAAAACTCGTCCATAAGTCAACTCAGTCAGCCAAGCGAACAGGGAAATTCTATTTTACAGATAATTAAAATTAATAGGAAAGAAAGAATAAAGTCTCCAAATTTTTCTGTTTATTATTTATAAAAGTTCGATTTGAAATTTTTTTAATTTAATTAAATTCAGTGGATTGTTACATTACCACAGGACTCACTGCTGGATTGTTTTGTTTTTTTCATTGCAACCGATTAGGCTGCTGTGATTGTTACTATAGAAACGGATTGCATTTCTATGAATACTTCCTAACATTGCATCATCATTTTTATGCAAATTAAATTTTTCTATATATTTTATTTATATTATGAATTATAAATTGCACAAATATAAAACATACACCGTCGCTAAAAATTCGCTATTTAAAAAATCGTTCTTATGGCGATTGTTGACCACTGTTTTGTTTTTTTTTTTTTTCGTTGAAAATCCAAAACATCCGGTTCTGAAAATCCACGTGCATGTACAGTACAGAGAACAGAGAGGGATTTTTAACTGTTAGATGTTCAGTTACGTCTGAGATGCTTTCTTTATTGATATAATCCGTCTTAATTTTGCGAGAAGACGCTTGGGTACTGGTAATTGTACAGGATGAATGTATTTTAATGAATAATATAACACGTGCAATTGGCCCATAATTTAAATTTACAGTAAGAAAACTAAAGATTAAGTTATAGTAAAATAACCTTACTTTAATGAATTTTAGATAATAGTATTTTTACATGCATTAATTATTTCTCGTATATATTTGAATAAAGTCAATTTTTTTTCTCTTTATATCTGTCACAGCCATAAAAAAATAAACTATTTAAATATCTCAATAGTTTTTAAAAATTCTACTTTAAGTTATATACAACTACAAAACACTTAACTGGCTGACTATTGGTCCTTTTACCCTATTGTATGTTACTTCAGTTGGTTTATTTTAAAAACTTATTCCTCCACATAGTCTAGTTGTCACATTAAATTAGCCCTCTTTTAACCTCAAAGTAGATTAGCGTAAGTATTCAAACTGAATTGTCTATAATGGCATGATGGTTGAAGAAAATTATGTATGTGGCATAAAATTTCAACTTTAAAATTAAAAAAATATTGTTAGTGGAAAATTTATTTAAATCAAACTTTTGAATTAAATTGTAATACAGTAAACTTTGTTTATAAATTCTTTAAAAAATAGACTTGAATTCCTTTGTTTATTTTTCCAAATCAAATTTTTATAACCGATTTATAGTAATGTTTTATTATCATCTTGTAGGGGTAACTTTAATTTTGAAATTAATGCTTGATACCTCAAACCATGTGTTTGTAATGCCATTGCATACCATTGATTTATCATTTTAATATAAAGTTCAAATTTTGATATATTTGCTTATGCAGTAGAATTTAAAATACATTGGTTGAATTTTATTGTAGATTCCTAGTCGATTACGTTTCAGTTTATTCAACTATGTCTAGCAAGTTTAAAAAAAGGCCTTCTTTCACTAAAGAAAAAGCAGAGATACTGAAAAGAACTTTGGCTCAGTTTGATGAAGAAATATCAGGTATAATTAATATTTCTGTAAATTCTGTTTCTTTTGCTAAAAATTTAAAATGGAATTATTTAAAAATTTGTTTAACAAAATATATCTGCTGCATGAGGAAAAAATTATTTTGAAATTTATTTACCTTTATAAATTTCAATTCAATGCAATTTATTAACCTTCCAGCGGGCGGGCTAAAAATTTTTACATGAGTGGGCACGTGTCGTATTATTTATGACACAATAAGTTTCTTAATTTTTACCTTTGCAGTTGTAAGTTACTTCATTACAGTAATAAGAGATGCATCAAAGCAGCAAATCCTTTCATCAAGAATGAAAATTAATATTTATATTTGCAAAATCTAAAATTATACTGAAATCGGAGAAAACAATGAGATTTAATACTATTATTTTCTAATAAAGGCGTTAAGCAATATATAGTAAAAAATAGTATAATACCAACTAAGATTGTACAACAAAGACTTTTTTCTTAGTTTCTAATCATTGTCCTTGCATTCGAAACATTGAACTTTTGCTAGAGAGTGCCACTTACCAAGTATATTGCACGTACTGTATTTCATGGATTTTGATTATCATTTTATTTTTTTCAAACACAAACCACAAGCTCTTTTTCTTAATGCTGGCTGCTATTTACTTACTTTTTCAGGTTGTGATGCATAATTTAGATTTAGAGACATCATAATGTCATATGACGATAATCAGATTTTTTGGGGCTCGAGTAGTGAGGAGTTTTCATAAGACTGAAGTTTTTCCAGAACATTCTTCGACTTTTTGAATTATTGGCAGGCTTATTACCTATTAAACATTTGTGACAATGTAAAATGAAATATTAAATTGCTGTAATGCACACTGGATATATAATTATCAAACTGAAACGTTAAGAAGTGAAAACTTTTCAAATTACACGAGTGGGCGCGCGTTGTAATTTTTACGACAGAAGCATAAAACGGTATGAAATCTCCTTGAAACTTGAACAAAGCCATTTAATCCTGAAGAGTAGAGTCGCATGAAGGAATAACTATGACCTTTAGATGGGTTTGACTTCAAATGCGAGAACAGGGCATGAAAAATCCTGTTTGTTGCAAAATCTGTGCAGGCGCACCCGCTGGAAGTTTAAATTGACTTTAGTGTATTTAATTTTGCTGCTTATCATTGAAAATTCTTTTATAAAATGTATACTAAATTTGATAGTGCACTAAAACTTAATAGAAAAGTTAAATGCAGTATTTTGAATTCTTTTGTTATAAATTTCAGTTTAATACTTATTTTAACTGAAGTTTTTAAAATGATAGAATATGATCATTGAGTTTGCCATTCTATAAAAAACTTCACTACTTTTATTTTAGCCAGACAGCAGGTAGTATAAAGTGTAAATGTTAGTATAAAATATCATTTTTGTATTAATGCACTAGACACTAAGACGCATAAATTCATCAAGTTTAGAAACCTTAATTCTTGGTCACGCATTTTGCACCAGAGGGTTGTTACACCTGGTGCATCTGATATGCAAATTAGCAGTTGTCGCTAATGGGAAAAGTAGCACATTCAGCCACTGCAAGTTTAACAAAATGTCCTAATTTTTCTCTGAACCATTTCCACTTAATTGATATAGTTGCTTCTGCTGACTACTTTTTGTTTTCCATGAGCTATAAAATTAACTTTTACCATTTGATTTTTATGATCAAACTTTAGATTCCACCAGGGCTGGGGACATAAGGTGAAATAAATGCCTTGGGTGAATAATCAGAAAGGGCACCAAATTTGGCATTAATTTGCATTTAACCACCTAAAAAAATTGGCGATATTCGAATCAGTTATGATAGTGTTTGTGCATAATCAAACATATACGACTGATGATGATGATGATGCTGTTTGAGATGTATGCTCGCTCCTTGGCTGCTTTATCTCAAATTATCCTTAGATCAAATTCTGAGATCGCGAAACTATACGACTGAAAAAATAGGGACATTCAACCTCAATGTTTGTGTATACTTTTATATAAGGATGTCATAATGCTTCATCAAAAATGGTTTAGTTTAAAGAACACTGTTAAACATTCTTGTTCTCTAAAAACATAAGTTTTCAAAAAATATTACAAAATTTTGCTTTTTTTTTGTATTCATAATTTTGATGTTTTCCAGTAATAATTTCAAAATGTATTATCTGAAGAAAAGGATTTTTTTTTTCTTTTCCTTCTTAAAATTACAAAAAAATATTTATTTTATTACTATGATTATTTGTACACTACTAAATGTACCTAAGAATTTCTTTGGACATAGTAGCAATGCACCAGTAAATAAATGGTTTGGATTAAAAAAAAAAACATATTTTCATTCAATGTGAATATTGCACTCATTAAAAAATCTTTTGAAGCATATCTCATTTTGTGTTTATTTCATAGCGCAGTGAAGAAAACTATCAATGTGTTTAGGAAAAATTATGCGTTACAAATGTAGAAAGTCTGAAAAAAGAACTAAAGTTAAGAGTGGAATGGCAATTTCCTTTTCAGTGTTTTTAATCTTCAGAGCAGATGAAGAGAAAAACAGTGTACTTGTCTTCATAAAGAGAAAAACCTCTGAAGGGATTGGTTATTCATACAGTCCTGATTTCTTTCTGCTATGTATGAGCAGTAACCGTGCTGTTTTTTTTTTTACATACAGTTTGAAGGGAGACTGGACTATTGAAAGGTGCAATTATAGAAACATTAGAAATGGTATTGGAAGTTTTTCCACTACAAAAAAAATTTTTGGGAACCTAAAGTTTTGAAAATAAAAAAAGAAAATGAAAGATAATTTATAATAAATTTTAGAAATGTTCTACTCTAAACTTTTTAGAAATCTATATATTTAAAATTGGTAAAACCATGAGACGGTCCTCTAGCTGGACTGATTTTAGCAATTTCTATTTCATATAAAAGTTTATGACCCCCTAGATATGTCTTCAATGGTTGCCTGCTCCCCAACACCCTCCATTTTCAAGATGTATTCAGGGGTGAAAATCCTCCGCGGATCCGCGATTTTCCGCTTTTTTGTATTATTTGTAAACTGATATTTATGCAGGACTCTTTTGTACCTTTTTCTTTTATAAAGCAAAATCTGATTTATATATTTTAGGTTTATTATATGTATTTTATAAAAAAATATTGATATTATAAACCATTATTCATTAATTGTATTTATTTTAAGGAGGAAGCGAGTAAAAAAACATTGATTTTATAATGTTAAAAATAAGTATTTATTATTGAAAAAATCCATACATGGCTGTAAGACCATATTTGTTTCATAATTTCTTTATAATGAATAATTCATTCATTAATAAGTGTTTACTTATCTTTTCCTTAATGTATGTCGCTATTCACGTAAAAATGTAGCTACTCTCGTGAATTTTCCTCTTTTTTGTATCTTTGCTGTTTTCACCCCTGTATATTGCAAAATAAAACTTTGGCGGAGTCCCTCAGCCTCTACAACTGTCAATTCACAAAGTTGCATGCATATCCACAGGCCATGAATACGGGTGAACAGTTGGTCACTGTAGGCGGCTAGTAAATCTGAAAATAATTTCCCTACTTGAATTTTAACATTGTACTTCTTATTTTTTTTATTGTTCAACTGCAGTTCTGTAAATCTTTATAAACAAGAGTAAGGAATGCAGTAAAAGCAATATTGAATTTATTTTGAGGTTAAATTTTTAATTAAAAAGTAGTCATTTTAACTAATTATTAAATTATTCAGAAACTATCAAAAATTCAAATTTAAGTTATACAGAAATGCATTACTACTCGTCTTTGGTGTTATAAGTAATATCACCCCCACAGTTACAATGCACAAGCTACTTCTGGTCTGATATATCAGGTTCTAAATCTTTCAACCTGCTTTCTGTATAGATATTTTAAAAGCTTTATATGATTATGATTTGCTGCAACTATATCTAAATTTTTAATTTGTCCCTC
Source organism: Araneus ventricosus (assembly GCA_013235015.1). Classification (NCBI taxonomy): domain Eukaryota; kingdom Metazoa; phylum Arthropoda; class Arachnida; order Araneae; family Araneidae; genus Araneus; species Araneus ventricosus. Next base: position 1,341,460 of record BGPR01000118.1, on the reverse strand, counting down.
CCTGCTGCTATAGTGTTTGGAGAAAAGAGTTACAGTCAGCTAAAAGATACTTTTCTGTTATCTTGGGAGCAGCCAAAATAATTGCCAAGTGGGGCAAATACAACTGTCCTATGTGACTAACTATTCAATTTTTCACTAGATTCACAGCCTACAGTTTTCTGTATTTGTTACATTTGCATCTGTGTTTAAAAATGATAAACTATTTTAAGATCTGAACTTAGACAGAAAAAATATCCAATATGGATATGCTGTCTATTGAAAATCAATTAACAATATTCAAAGACTTTAAAGAAAATTTATTTTGCATAAGCATTGAATTGATTTTAACTGATAAATTTAATTTTTATTTGTAATAAAGTTAAATTTAAGACACAACTATTATATGATGTATTAGGATGTATAATTATATGCATTTACTTAATTCATTTTCAAATTAATTTATCTGTTTGTAATTTTGTTTTATATTCTAATCAAGTAATTAAATGTTGTGTTCTTGACTTCTTTAACAAATGTGTTATATGCTTATTATAATCTTATTTTATGTCATTAGATTTTTTGATTTAATAACAGATTTTGACCTAGAATCACAGTTTTTATGTCGAGGGGCTCAAATCATTCCTGTTTCAGATGAAAATTTATTCATGGCTCTGCATTCTATTCATAGATAAAATTATTTTATTCTCGACTATTTGAAAGGAAATTGTCTCTACATCCATTCATGTGATGTAGAGACATTATGATGTAGGGAAAAAAATTATTGTGCAAAATTTACGTTCGGAATTTAGTAATTAGTGAACTTTTTTCATAGTAGTTGATCATGGTTTTTTAATCATTTTGATTGTTCTGTATTGTATTTAAAATTATTTTTTATTTATGTATACATAAAATTTATGCAAATTGAAACTTGAATTTTACTTTTCTAGATGATTCCCTTACATTGGAAGAGAGTCTAGATACTTCATCAATAAAGGACCGTACATTTCTTCTTCATGTTCTAATCGAAGCACTTTGTTATAGTTTGGAGAAAGATGAAAACAGGAGGAAGAAGTTATTTAACAGTAAATATTTTTTACTCCAAATAAATTTCTTCACATTTTTATTTCAAGTGGCATAAATACCCATATTTCAGATATTGTAACTTTGCACTATAAGCATGCAAGTTATCTAAACCATATAAAATTTAAATATGATAATTAATAGCTAATCCTTCATTTCTTAATATTAGTTTTACGGTAGTATTTATTCTTACTATTTATTCCTACTATTCAAGATTCAAAGAATTGCTTCTGTCACACTCTCTTTAACTTTCCATCTCTCCTGTTATAGCAGGCCACAGTGGCCTAGTGGTAAGGTTTCAGCCTCGGAACTGGAGGCTTGCAGGTTCTAAACCCAATTCCACTGAAGATCCATTGTGTATTGGGCCTTTTGTACATTAAATCATACATGGGGGTCAAACGTCCTCCCATTGGTGTGGTGTGAAAGTTTGTAGATGGGGTATCAGCTCAGGTGTCATCCTCGTCATCTGACCAGGGTTCAAAATTATGAGCACCGTCCCAAAATAGCCCTCGTGTTGCTTTAAGATGGGACAGTAATGCTTTCCTTTTTGTTATCTTGCATTGAAAAGATTATGAATAATTAAAGCATGCATCTGCTAATAATTTATTTCTCTACTTTTCTTAGGCTTGTACAAGAGTCTTGTAGCAAATAAAGTAAGTTTTCATCAATTTTCATTTCTTAAATTTTTTCAGTAAATGAGTGTTGAATTGCATATTAATTTTCAAAACTGCATTTCTAAAATGTTTTAACATTAGCAATGCTCGCATATACACAAACAGGAAGCTTGAAATGGGTTTTTGTCTTATTTTTATACAGCAGAGTAAGGAAAATTAGACTCACAAAATCATTATCTTAAGATGAACTAGAACTTATACATTTCATAGCTAACATATTAAAACCAATCTTTTATGTTTCTGCTTTTGATCAGTTGATATAAACTCTGTCACTTTGTGATCTCTAAAGTTGTCCCTAGCTGGTCATTCACGACTACTTCACTCCATGTAAATCTATCTGCTATCAATCACTCTGACCCCCTATACTCGCCTTCTACGATTTCCTTAATGAATTATATAACCCAAGCCTCCTCCCCCCGCACATACATTTACCTACTCCTACCACATTTATGGCCCAGCAGTTTACGTGTAGTGATAAATATTGGGACAGGGTTATTAAATATTGGAATGGCTATCCTACTTTCTGCCACATACCACACCAATTCTTACTGGTTAAACATGTATGGTAAACATGCTTAAATAAAAAAAAATATTTGCAGTGTTTCAGGAATACAATTAAAAATAAATAGGGAAAGATCCTTAGTGTTAATCAATATCTTAAATGATTTCATTGATTTTAATTACTTATTCCAAAATATTTCTTGGTATAAGCTAAGTAGTATTTCAGGTGTAAAAAAAAAAAAAAAAACCAGCATGCCTTTCCTTTAAAATTTATTTTACACTTGCCTTTTAAGCTTAATAAACTGCTAAATTTTCCAGTTTCTATTTATTTGATCACTTTCCTCTTGCAGTTAGTGGATTCTGTAATAAATGTAGACAATTTAGCTCGAATGAGAAGGCATGCTGCATTGCGATTTTATGAACATATAAAACAGGTAAGTTTGTGTTAACTTACAATAGCTTATCCTTTGCCCTTACCTAACTTTATTTTATAGTATGTAGCTTGTGAAAATTTGTGATGACATTACAGTTGCAACCTTATTATTTTTTTAACAGAAACGCATGGAATTGTAAAAGGGTCAGAATATGTTAATGATAAATAATAATTAATAGAATAACATTTGTAATTTAAAATACTGAGCTACATGAATTTTTGTATTAAAATTTGAGAATTTGAATTTAAAATACATGTTAATATGAAAATATGTTTACAAACTCTCGTGAACTTAATGTTGTTTACTTCAAACATGTCAATCTTCAAAAATTATCCTGAAAATTTCTCATTGATGTGCATTTCTACACAGACAGAGAGAGGGAGAGGGAGAGCATAAATTTGATTATTATATCTTATTTTCATCTTTATAAACAACTTGTTCAAAAAGCATCATTCATGTATAAAAAAGATATAGTTATTGGAATTTATGAATTGCAACTAATTTCTTTATAAGTTTTAAAGATCTACCAGATGAAATAAGATAAATTTACAGAAAACTGCTATTCAAGACTTGAATAGTATTCTATTATCTTGCAAAGTAAGCTTTGCTTTTACTAACAAATGTTAACAAATTTTGTGACAGTGGTATGATACAAGAATTCTAACTAAAACTGTTTTCGTTTTCATAATTTACATAGAATTTTGCTCCGCTGAAATCATTTTTGGAATTATTGAAAGAATTTGTTTCGATTTATAAGTACAGGATTTTATGTGTGTATTCCAGTTTTTGTAGGCTTTTTAAACTGTTTTGATTTTTTTTTTGGAGGAAAGTTAATGATCTAAAAATTAAAATTTGATTTTAACTGTCTAAATCTGATTTCTCTTTGTATGTGTCTAACATACTGTAAACTTTTAAAGTAAAGTTAATAATTGTAAATTGTATTATTGGCAAAGCACAAGGTAAAATTAGGCTTAAAAACTTATAAAAGAACTGTTGGCTGTCAGGGAATGGATTAATATTGCATTTTACTCGTTGTGTTATATGTACTAATTATTGAATTTTAAGATGAAACGAAATGAGTCTTCACAGTATCAATATTTGAAAGAAATATTTATTTCCTGTAGGTTCACCAAAGTATAAGTCCTCTTTCAAATGAACTGAACTATGAAGAGTAAGTTGAATTTTTTGTTTGTCTGTTTAGCTATTGCTTTATTTTGAATCTAGGTAATTAAGTAATCAAATTTCTTTTTAGAATTCTCATTATATTTAAGAAAGTACATAGCATGTTAGAAGTTTTATGAAAATTAATATGTAATATGTATGTTGTAGTTTTACTCCACTGTCAGGTTTCAAAAGATTATTAAATCTTCCTAATTTTGTAAAATACAAAATAACCTATCTCAATTTTGTTATTTTTCCAGTAATTGGATCTTTAGGGTAAAATCAGTTTTAAAAAAAAAATCGCTGTAATTCATTTAGTTGATAAGATTAGAATAGCAATATTTTAATTGAAGACAGAACTTTCTTCTATTTGATGTATACTAATAATTGTGATCGCTGGTTGTATCCTTTCTGTTTAATGTTTTTTTTATGATAGTAGAAAGGATTAGTTAAAAAGTCATGCAAGCACGTCGAATACTTTGAGTCGCTCGTATATTGATGGATGAATATACTTTTGTTTGTTTAATATATCTTCCTACTGAACATCATATTAATTCATAAGAGGTTTTGCCTAATAATGTTTCATTTACATTTTATTTCTCCATTTACATCTAGTCTTTGATTTACTTATTTTAATGGCAAATAAATATAGAATGATGCTTATAAAAGAAAATGTATGTTTAAATCTGCTTTCATTGTCCGAAACTCCGGATTTGTTCCCCCTGAATTTATTGACATACTTAAGGCAAGATACATTTCAACTCGTGCAGTACTGAAATGTTTCTCATTGTTATAATCAGAGCATTCCTTTTTAAGGATGGTCTCTTCTCGGTTCTTGATTGTAAAAAGAAAATATTTCGTTTTTTCTTTCTGAAATGCTTTTGCTAGCTGTATATTAAGTGCAGGATCATCTTTGTAATGATTGCGAGTTATGAATTTTTAAAACTGTTATGAGGTTTTAAAGTAACTAGCATGCAGTGTGTTTATGAGATAGTATGTGAAAATCATTGTTTTTGAATAAATTATATGAACTTTCGTTGGCATAGTTTTTGCTCTTTTAGACAGGAAAGTAGTATTCCAATTTCAAGAATTGAGAAATACAATGATGCATTTGATGAATTAGAGGTTGTAGCCCATGGAGGGTTTGGCACAGTTTGTAAGGCAAGTCTTTTGTTCATGATTATAAATAGATAAAAATTCTAAAAAGTAAAAATTTGTAGCATATTTTACCACTTGCTCAATTTTTAACAACTTTTGAATAAATAAATGTAAAGTTAATCTGTTTAGAATTTGTGTATGCATAAATGTTAAACTTCTAAAATGTACTTTTATTGATAATTAACACATTTAAAAAGTTCAACTTCTTTATAAATTCCTAAAAGTATTTTATTTGATTGTAGAGATTTCCCAAAATTTTGGGTTCAATTTTAGAAAAACTGCTATGGATTTTTGTAATGCATTCACAAGTTCAACTATTATGTATCTAATTTTTTGTAGATTTTTTTGCCCTATCAAGTTGTCAAATAAACACATGCAGTGTGATTACCCTTCATGCTTATGTAATCTAGATTTAAAAAATATACTACTAGTATCTGTCCTTATTTCATAACTTCCTGTAGGAAAAAATTTTGTCTTTTTGAAAAAACATCTGAATAAAATAATTTTGCTTCATTATACAAGGTGAGTTTGACCTATTCTGCCAAACGAAAGAGGGTGATAGAAGAGTCCATGGGAATCATAACACATTGTAGCAACCCTGTCCTCTCTCAAACAGTTTGCAAGTTATGGCAGATAAAATGAATATGCTAAATATCGTGAAAAAACCCAAATTTAAAACGTTTTTGGCAGATCTGCACGCAAAATATGCACATATTCTGAAAGAGCAGTTAAAATCCTTTAAGAAGACACCATTTTCATCAAAATACCTGGATTTAAAGCCGAGTTACAAGCGTTGACACGTTGGCGAAATGCAAAATCAAATTGTCGCCAAAATCTTTAATATTGAATACTGCAAACACCGTTGAAGCTAAAATCTTTCAAATTTACGAAAAACTTGTCCATTCTATCGGCTTTCGAATAAGCCTACCATAAACCATATCAGTGCTCTATTTCAGGAGAAATTTAGTCTTTCGCTGGCTATGCATCACTGAAATCGGTATTGGTTGAACTAGATGTTCCACAAAAAGTCGCCAAGCGAAGTGATGGTGGATAAATGGAATGTATAGGTTGAAACACATCTGCATATCCAAAAGAGTTCATAGTGGTGGATTTGCATACATTCCATTTATCCACTATCGTTTCGCTTGGTATCTTTTTGTTGAATGTCTATTTCGACGAACACCGATTTCGGTGATGTATTGCCAATGAAGGACCAAATTTCTCCTGAAATAAAGCCAGAGGCAGCGCTAGCGGCGAGAAATGAAGACTTTCGTCGGTAAAAAATCTTTTCTGTTTTGGGAGATGTGGAGAGATGGGTATCAAGGAATCTAATATTTTCTTAACGTTAACGGTCCCACCTTAACGTTATTATATAGTAAATGGTCGTGATAAGTTATTTGTGTCCAAATTTAACGTCTGATTAACATTTAAATTAACAGAATGACCGGCATCTGTTTCACTTGTCTATTTGGCCTTAGCGTGCACTATATTTGACAGAATAACCAACAAGGTGACATGTGAATCGGATGTCTCATTTTTCCCACTGTTTTTGGTTGGTCGGCTAAGAGATCAACAAGACTAATGAAAATTTTTGTTTTGTTACTTCCATTGACTGCTTTGAACACTTGTCATTAGATTTATTAGGGAAAACTAAAGTATCTATATTAAACAAGAGTGCGGCAATACATAGAGGTCACTCCTCTCGACGACCATTTTTGCTCGGCACGGAATTTTTTGGCCCACAGACATAATGTTAAAATAAACCTCTATTAACTGTCTGGTTGGTCGCCTGTTCAACTTCAAATACATTCCTTTCATCTCTCCAACCACGGACCTTTTATTAAGAGAAAATGGAGGAAAGAACAAAAAATTCATACACTCAAAATCAACACCTGAAATTGGATCGAAATTAATTATTCCTTTCCCAATCTGAAGAGAAGTGAATTTCGGCCTCAGTCGGGGTTAACATTCAAGAGTTCATTTGTGCATTTGTAATGCTGATTCTCTGACAAAAAATCTTCTGCTACGGGTTGCGACCATCAGCGAATGAAACTTTCAATCCGACAACTTTAGAAAAAACAGATATTGCATTGCTCTAAATAAAGTTTCCATTCCCTATAGTAGATATTTTGCACTTTTTTGAAGAACCGTATACATTGAAGCTGTTCAAAAATACTCGTTTAAACTTGCACAATAAACATAGGGCATTCTGAGTGGTTATCTGTGCTTGCAAAGTGATAGGATGAATTGGCGAAATTGGTCCAATTGTTGAGGCTGGGGACTCAGTCAAGGTTTTTCCCCCATAGAGAATGTAAAGTGAAGTAGAGTTTTTGCAATTTCCCTCAAAAGCGAAGGATGGAGATGAGGAGGCGACTATTGAGGATGTATCTAGGGGTCGTGGGCCTTCATATAAAATGAAAATTGGCGAAATCGGCTCAGTAGTTGTGGGAACTCTCTCAAGAGGTTTCCCCATAGAGAATGTACTGTGAAGTTGTGTTTTCCTGATTTCTCTCGAAAATGGATAGCGATGGGGGATAGGCAATCTTTGACATACTTGGGAAGCTTTCATATGGAAAAAAAAATTGTCAAAATTGGTCCAGTGGTTGAGACTTGGGGACTGGTCCTTTGATATAGCAAATTGTTTTAAACATATAGGCTACCCGCCTTCGGCGATCAGCTGTTCGCCTCTAATTTTAATAGCCTGTAGCTATGCTTGAAACTTGGAGAAATAAGTTGGAGGTTGTAGAGCCTGAGGTTGCACTATGAAAGTTTTATTTTGCGATATAATTAGAATATGGAGGGCGGTGGATGATAGGGGACCATTGATGATATATCATCATAAACAGTGATGTGGAGTGGGTAAATACCCAGTGGGTAAGTAAATATTTTTTGGGTATATACCCGGGTATTTACCCAAGGCCTGGGTAAATACCCCAAAACTGGGTATTTAGCGGAAACAAAAACTTTTCGAATGCTGATTCACAATGAAACATACAAACTTGATATTTTGCAAGAAAAGTATTTGTGAATGACGATTCAAAAACAAATATTAAATTTATAAATAATCATACACTGAATATTTTTCAAAAAAATGTATTTGAGAATGGTATTTCAAAATAAAATATCTAAAATTTATAAATACTCCTAACTATATATTTTGCAAAAAAAATGCATTTTCGAATGGTGATTCGAAACATAAAAATTATAACTGCCCCAAAACTGGATATTTTGCAAAAAAGGTATTTGCGAATGGCGATTCAAAATCAAACATATAAAATTTATATACATAATGCATAGTTTATAATTTTTTTAAAGTTTTGACTAAACTATAAAAAAACCCCAATTGTGCTTACAGGTGTCGGAATAAAGTATTCTAAAACTTAAACAGGATCGGGGGATAATTTAGTTTTTCCGGTTTGAAGCTATGACACTTACAATAGAGTAATAATTTTTAGCAACGTTTGTTATACTAGTCGCCTTGCAATCATCTTTTCGCCGGAAATATAATTTCAACTGACTCTCTTATTTATAATTCGATATTCATGGTTCCCTTAACAAAGTAATTTGAAACTTGCGATAGCGATTTAACCTGCATTCTTTACGTAACCTTGTACTTGTTTTGTTCCTTGTCTATTTGAAAATCCCTAATGAAGTCAAGTAACATCTAATTGTACGTAATCAATACGAACTATAATTTAACTAACTTGATTTCAACATCGAAATAACGTGGCACGTTTTATGTCCAAAATTCTGTTTAAGCCAGCATGTTAGCTGGCTTAAAACATGCCGATAAAATGAATTAACTGAAAAATTATGTTTCCCATGTTTTAACTGGATTATTTCCTAATATCTTACTATCTTGAGACTTTCCCTTACAGATTGCACAGATAAATTGATCAAATAAAAAAGAAAGTAAAATCCAATAGGATATTATCTTGGCTTTCAACAATGGAATTAAAATTGAAAAATGGAGAAAAAATTGAATGACAACTTAATTGATATTATTAAAAGGATAATTTTTTAAATTTTCGGATGGTGTAAAAATCATTTTTATGGTGTAATATTTTTGGAAGTTATTAAGGAAAAATGCCAAAATGTTGCTTAAATTTTAATGAATTAAAATTTCAAAAAAAAAAAAAAAAACGGCCATGAGGTGCACATTCCTATGCTTCAAAGTATGTTTGCTCAAATTTTGTTGCTCTAGGCCTAGCGGTCTGTCCTGCAGACAGGGATGACACTTTTCCGCCGAACGGCGGATTTCCGCTTTATTTGTTTTTTTATAAATCCGTGATTTCCGCGGAAATCGCGGTTTGAAAAATTCCGCTTTTTTTTTTTTAAAAAAATCAATCCTCGATTTTCGCGGATATTTCTTCTTTCTTTTTCTTCAATCTTTGTGGGTGATACTGCAAAGCAACTTATAAAGTTGGCTCCGAAATCTCAATTGATTGTGATAAAAAAAATTTTAAGATATGTGTATTTAAGGCATACATTGGGTGTGCTAAGTGGCTTGTGGGAAAAATGCCTTTTGCCAACCCTTTTTTAAAGGCAGTATCTTCACTGGATCCATGCAATAGAAAGACTTCTGTTGCATTAGAATTGATGAAAGAACTGCCACTCTATGCTTCAAATGTTGTTCAAGATTCAGAAAAAGAAGCATATGATTTGGAAATACATAATTTTCAAAATGATCATTTTAGTGATATTGTAGAAGAATATGTTGATTTATGGTGGAGAGATGTGGAGAATACCTCAAAATATCCTCTACTTTCAAGGATGACATTTGCTTTGCTAACCTGCTTCCATGAACCCAAAGTGGAAAGTAGCTTTAGCATAATGAATAATGTGATTACACCTGGAAACAATAGATTAAATGTTTCAACATTTAATGCTATGCAGTGCATTAAGTATGAGCTGCGCTCACAAAAAAAAAAATAAAAAAAATCGGCAGTTTGTATGTTTTCCAAACATGACTTTCTCAAAGAAAAAGTTGATCCGAAACTGGTGAGAAATGTAAGAAATTCACGGAATGTTTACTTTGTTAAACTTAAACAAAATAAATCATTAAGAGAAGAGAGAATAAAAGAATTAAATGCCAGTAAAGAAAAAGCTCTGACAAAAAAAGCTGCAAAAAAGATGTCTGCAGATGCAACTAAAAGGCAAAGGATAAATCATAAGAAAAAACTAACACACATTTTAAAGAGACTGCATGAACCAAATTTTAATGGTGGCGAAAATGTAAATGAATCCAATAGAAGAAAAGTTGAGGATAAAAGTAAAAGTGAAGCTGTCAAAAACTTTCATTCTGAACTTAATTCTTAAAGAAATGTTAAAATTAAAAAAATAATATCCTAACTACCGAAGAGATGTTTCTGCGTGCAAATATTAAAAATAAAAAATGAAAATGTTTTATTTTTATAGAATTTCTGCATTTGAGTGTAAAAATACAGTATTGTAATAAAATTAATAATATTGTTAGTATTTTTCAAAATCTTTAATTTGTGTGAAGAATGAAGTAATTTAACTTTTTAGTAACTTAAACATTTTAAATTCTGTCCTAGTGTTGGACATTTTTAATTGTAAAAATATATGATTTGGATTGGATTTCTGTTTCTAATATTCATGCACAGCTTTATTGGTTAAAAATATTCATTAAAAATCAAATTTAAATTCTATATATATTTGTATGTTGTATGTATGAGTAAGCCTCATTTTTATGCAGTCGGCTTATTTTTTAAAAAGCTTTTAATTTTATAACATTGATTTTAATTATAACCAAATTTTCATTTTATTATATATTATATTAATTCATGAAATTCATGCATAAATGTTATGAAAAATGGAAATTTTACTTCACAAATTCTTTTACTTGTGTGCGATTCTCACACTTTAACTTTTTTAAATACACGCACAATTTCCTCATTTTTGCTTTTTTTAATTCGCGCGTGATTTCCTCTTTTTTGCTTTTTTGTGAGTGGCATCCCTGTGCAGAGCACCAACATGAACCCATTCTCCTTTATTCTTAGTAGAGATGGACAGTGCCAGTGAATCTTGTGATCCATAATTTACTCACATTGCCGTGCTGAAAGTCAAACATTCTTGTTTTGATTTAGTGAATACATAGTCGTTTATGTGTATTAATATTACAATATATTTTACGTTAAAAGTAAAAAAAGGGGAAAAGTTACCTGCTTGAAGCTTTTAATGTTAAAAAAGGATAAAAGTATCCAATGTAAGTACTGTGATGTTGAGTATAAACATGCCAATGTAAGCAAAATGGAGAAACACATAAAAAAATATTTCAAAAGTTCTATTGGATTAAAAAAGGTTTTGAAAGGGATAAAATAGATGAATTTTCTTTTAATCAAATTCCAACCATGACAACTACATCAAATTTAGAGTTTCAGGAACATTTAAGTATTGTTGTTTATGATCCAGATGCATCCCATCTAATCAGGAAACTTTGTGCGAGTGTGTGTATCTAATATATCATCAAATAATACAACAGTTTCAGCAACAAAAGAATTCAAATTTCTTGTTGCTGAAATTTTGTTACAAAGATCACTTAACTTTGTTGAAAGTAATATGAGTGAATATTACTTTTAAAATAATTCTCTTTTAAAAACTATTAGAACTGAAACATCTGCTAACTTTTCATCAGTAATGTCTGATATTTTGACTAATTAATCCAAAAAGAATGATAAACAATTGTATCTTTCATTTTGGTTTCTATTGTCAGCTGTTTTAAACCAAACTCATTATTTTCTTTTTTTCATTTAGTTAAAATAACTCTCATTTTTATAAAGCAACAAATACATTATTATTCCTTCACTCATTGTATTAAAAAAGGATTAACATTTAAGCCACACATTTTATACAAGATCTATGATGTAGTATTGTGTTTTTGTTTTTTCTTATTCATTTTTTTAGCCTTTATATAATTTAAAAGGTTCATAAAACTATATTTCTTTTTTCTCTTACCTAATGCTCAATGTATATTCTATACATATTTATATTATATAGAGAAATCATATTTCACAGCAGTGCTTGTATTTTATCTGAATAGAGTTAATTGAAAAATAAATACACAAAATGGGTATTTACCTGGGTAGATACCATGGGTATTTACCCTTAAAAATAAATACCTGGGTATTTTATGTCACTGATCATAAACTTTCATATGAAGTAAAAATTGTTGAAATCGGTCCAGTAGTTTAGGCTGGAAAACTATCTCGTAGTTTTTTTCCAAAAGAGAATGTGTGGTAGAAAAGTATTTTTTCAGTTTCTCTCAAAGGTGGTAGGGGCAGGCGACCATTGATGACATATCATAAGCTTCCGTGTGAAATAAAAATTATCGATATCGGTCCAGTGTTTGGAGCTGGGGAACTGGTCCTCTGATTTTGCCAATAATTTTAAATATGTAGTTATGCATTTATAGGTTTAAAAATAAGTGAATTATTTTCACTTGTTTCGGCTATTTTATTTAGTTATGAGATTTAGATAACAATCTGTATTTTTTCCCCCAATAACAGTGCGGTACACTTTATTTGCTACTAGATTTTTGTTTTAATTCATTTTCTATTTCTCGTCATTCCGTTAAACAATTTTTACTGCACCGACATTATACAAATAGCTAATTATGCCAAATAATTATTATTGAATTCACTAATTAATAGTTAATTACCCTTTAATTAAATATAAAATTAAATATTGTGTGTTATTTTGAAGTTACCTGTATTGGAGGAATTTTGTTTGCCACCCCCACCCCCCATCAGATGTCTTGCCTCCCTGTTGGAAAATTTTTGGCGCCGCCTCTGAATAAAGCACTGATGTGGTTTATGGTAGGCTTATGAAAGCTGATAGAATGGACAAGTTTTTCGTAAATTTGACAGATTTTAGCTTGAACGGTGTTTGCGGTATTCAATATTAAAGATTTTGGCGATAATTCGATTTTGCATTTCGCCAACGTCTCGGCGCTTGTAACTCTGCTTTAAATCCAGGTATTTTGGTGAAAATAGTGACTTCTTAAAGGATTTTAACTGCTCTTTCAGAATATGTGCATATTTTGCGTGTAGATCTGCCAAAAACGTTTTAAATTTGGATTTTTTTCACGATATTTAGCATATTCATTTTATCCGCCATAACTTGCAAACTGTTTGAGAGAGGACAGGGTTGCTTTAGTGTGTTATGATTCCCATGAACTCTTCTATCACCCTCTGTTGTTTGGCAGAATAAGTCAAACTCACCCTGTATATTCTTATGCCTATTCTTATTTTTCAGGCAAGGCATAAAGTGGATGGTGGAACTTATGCAGTCAAAAAGATTATTTTTGAGTACCGTAAAGATTCAGACTATATCAAGGTAAATATATTTCTGTTATCAGATACTCTCTAGATCTGTTTTTTAAAATTAGTAGTTAATTAGAATTCTGGATATAGCTGTAGTAAGGAGAGGCAACTTCTGCATACATTCTGTATACCATAGAAGTGGTCCTAAAAATTCTTATTATAGGAACCAGGGACAACACGGAATGATTAGAAAACCCAAGAATGGGTATTATAAATTCATATCAAGAATGCCTACAAATTTTTATCAAAATTTACATTTATACTTTGTTTACTATCGACTACATTTCCATTCATCATAAATGAAATAGCATTTGCATGTTGTGCATATTTCCTAGCAATTTGCTTGTTGCATCATTTTAACATTTACTATTTTAGGTAGTAAATGTGATATTTTATTACTGAGAGGAAATGATTCTGTAAATTCAATCTGGTTTTGGATCTTGCATACAATTTTATCTTTATCTTATCCCTTTACTGCTTGCTTATATTGATTTAAAAATTTTCTGAAAGGGAAGCATCATTGTAAGAAATTAATTGACTTCCAAAAGAGTTCTTGAAGTTCAACTTTAATTTCTGAAAACTCTTACAAAGCTCTCTGTCCAAGCAAAATAAGACTTGATCTGCATCAGCTTGTAAATCTAGCTCCATTGCACAAGCTTCTCATTCCATTGTTGAAGTTACTTGGTCAATTTCAACAGTGTTGTTAAGTGAAATTAATTTTTTAGAATGCAGTAAGTACTCAATTTTAAGAATGTCTTATAGTTTTGTTGCCACTGATTTTATTTATTACTTTATTTTAATCTACAAAAAGTAGAAAGACAAAGTTTTCGAAATGTATCCTTTAACAGTAGTATATATTTTAATGTTTTAGCCCATTATTTACCTATCTGGACTTAATGAAATCTATTACTCTTTTCAAAAAAATCTACCTTTAGATCAATGAAATTGGTAGGTGGTGACATTTTATCTAAAATTCAATTGAGTGATTCAGAATATATAAGTTCAAAATTGACAATTTGTGTTCTGAATTTTTTTTTACTTTATTGCATAGTCCTGCAAATATAAATTTGCTTAAAGTAAATCATGTGTGTAAAAAAAAATGCTTTTGGTTTATGGAAAGAAAAGGCATTTTTAATGCAAGAATATACATTATTTATATTGAAATCATCCGACTTTTCATTTTCAAGGTGATGCGTGAAGTTAGAAACTTATCCAGTTTGAGTAATAAATATGTTGTGGCTTACAACAATGCATGGGTGCAACCTGTGGATGAACCTTGTGGTATGTTTTTTGGGTATTTCCTCCTGCGTTTCATATAGAACATATTTATATGCATGCTACAATATTTTATTTGAAAGCATTTTCTACTCGGATCACACTTTTATGTTTTTTGAGTTATTAGCAATATAATTCCTTTTCAATTGATTTAAGATGCTAATTTAATTCGATAGACTCTTATTATTTAGAGGCATAGTTTAAAGTAGGTAGGAAATATTCATGATGAAAAGCATTCATTTAAACTAATTGGGTTTTTATCCTCTGTGGCATTCCCATTGTATCTGGATTTCTGAGTATATGCTGAATTTGAATTTCATGTATTATAATTACCCTTTTACTTCCATTATTTATTATTCATTCTGAAATTTGTGAAATGTACTCATTTTGAACCTAAGATTAAAGCTCGAAAAGAAGAAAAAAATTCTTTCAATTTTTTTTAGTTAAAATTCAAAGTGACTTGAATTGGAGTTGTGATATTTCAGGGAACATAAAAACCCAAACATTAAAATAAGTATTTATCAAAAACAGCCCAAATAAAATATTTTAAAATATTAAGAATGAAATTGTACCTGCAATTTCATTTAAATTATGTTGGTTTTTTATTTTGACATCTTTTGATGAATGATCGCGAAGTTTTAAAAGGCAATTTTTCAGTACATAAAATCGATAGTTCAGCCATATATTGGTAAGAATAAAAATATATATTTGAAAAGAGGAAGATGTAATTTGGTAATGTCAATTTGGTATCGGATGCAGGTTTGGATGCTGAACAAAACAAAAAGAATGAATATGATGATTCCAAATAGCATCACTGGGACTGAAAAGGTTAAGTAAGACACTTTATTATAGAAGTAAGGAGTAGAAAGCAGATAAATTCATTAATAAGGCTAGCAAGACCATTGATATTCATTCCCCCCCCCCTCAGAATTAACTTCTAGTTCCAAAGTTTCTCTGCCAAATTCTCAGATATTTTTAACTTTACCTAACTTTTACTTTGATTCACTTTTTAATAGAAGATTAAAAACAATCAAACAAATCCCTACTCCAATCAACATTAACTGTTTTTTTTCTGTCCAATTATTAACTGCTTGGTATTAATATGTGCATTTTTTGAGAAAGTGGTTGCCATTTCTTTACCTTTCTTTGATCTTTTGCATTATGCCATTGTTTAGATATAAATGCCCTTACTGCTAATTGTTGCTTAATTCTTGAAAGTATTTTTAGATTTATGTTGTATTGCCCATAATTACACTGAATCCAGGTTAGTAATTTCCTTGATCAACATGTTACCAGGGCTGGATGAACACTCCGTTAGTCCCGTGCCCTGGCACGGAGTAAAAAAATCTAGGGGTGCAAAATTGTCAAAACAAAATGTGAAAAAAATATAGCAATGGAGTTTCTGAATTAATTAAGAGTTTCTGAAAGAATTCTTTAAAAAAATAAAACAATCTATAATTTTATACTAAAGAGCACAAAACTTTCAAGGAACTACACCAAAAATTTCTCTATATATAAAAGGCAATGTCTGTGTGAATTTTGCTCCAAACTTGAGCATTGTTCTAAGAATTTTACTAACTCTTCCGATAAGTGTTGCATCCAGGGGACATAGTTTATCCAATCTAAAAATTAATAACTATTTGCGAACAACATGTCCCCAAGCAAGACTTAGTAGCAGTTTAGATGTTTCTGAAGTAGAGAATTCTCAGAACTAAAAGTTCTTAAAAAAAAACTCGTTTGAATTATACTCCTGTAAACTGTTTTTCTAAATGAAGTATTTTAAGTTAAAAGTTATTAAAAGTATTTGTGTCAATTACTGATTTACACTGTTGTTCTTTTGGGCGTTCGCTAAAAAATGTAAAAGACTAATATCTTTTATTATTATTATTATTATTATTTTTTTTAGAATGCTTACATTGTAGTTCCATAGGGGCGCAATTTTTTACTTTTGCACGTAGCAGTTCAAAGGATTAAATGTTACATCTTATTAGAATTTTTTGATTATCTTTTATTTATTTTACCTCATTTATTATTTACTTTTATTGTATTATTCATATTTTTATTTTGTGTATGTTATCATTATTTTATGTATATTATCATTATTTTATGTATGTTATATTCTTATTATTGGTAAATTCTGTTTTATATTTTCGTTACATTGTTGTAAATTGTTAGAGCTAGTGTGTCTAAAAGCCTTTGCCATATCTGTCTGATTTGTCTTGTGAGTTAACTTTCATTTTGATTGTTTTTAAATTACCCACATATCCGATATAGACTGGTTGAGTTTCTTCTTCATGGATCTGTTCATTCTTTTCTGATTTAATGAAAAAATATTCCAATTTAATGCAGCTTATTTTCATTGTACCTTCGGTAATCGTGGAATGCTAGGAATTGCAGCCATTTTTATTTTTGCTATTAAGGAGAAAAAAAATAATGCTCTTGGAAATAATTATGCTTTAATATATTGAAAGTTAGTCTTGTTTGATGGAAATACTTGAGTTATTATCGATATTTAATTAAAACATCAAAGCTTTTCACGAAAGATTTCCGAATGCAATTTTTACAGGTGTACATTGTATTTTATTTCTTGGCAGTTCTGCTATTGGATTGTATTATTTTTTAAGTGATAAATCTTTTATTTTTATTTTTAAATTTAGATCTGAACTTTGATACACTGGATTCTGAAAGCGATTACACCGAGGGACAATCTACAGATAACAGGGCCATTAATAAACCATCTATAGATTATTCTAATGCTTCTTTTGTAGAACATTCATACAATGCACGCAGGTAATGATTCCTTAATGGTTTGTTTATTATCATTTTTTTGATAATTTTTATTGACAGAATTGAAATTGATTTGCAGATAAATAAGAAGGGATATAGTCCCTAGCTAAACTGTTTTCCTTTTATAAAAGGTTAATCAATTAATAAAAAAAATTGAATAAATTGCATCATGAATAATTTTCATTTATAGTTCCAAACTTAGAAAAGTAATTTTTGAAATAAAAGCTTTTGGTATACTATCTAATATTTACTTTTACATTAACTTACTTTTTCAATTTTTTAAAAATAGATAAGAATTTTTTTTTATTGCAGTGAAAATGGAAATATTCTTTAAAATTAAACTGTCCTATTGAATAATATTGGTAATTTGTTTTGTATTTCATATTTTACTGAAGATAAATATTAATGGTTTGAATTGACATATTAAAAAAATAAGAAATCATTAAATAATTTTGAAAAAACCTCAGTTTTACATATTTTGTAAGCATTTTTTTACTTAAGAAATTTTGTAAATGTTTATAGATTTATATTTCTAATCTAAAATTAAAGCTTTTTATACTTCACTAAAGATGTTCAGTTTTTCTAGAAGTAATCAATGTATACAAAATAAATATTAGTAAAACTTTTATTTTTAAAACTAATTTTACAAACTACGTATAATGGAAATACTTCTAGAAATTTTTGATGTTCTACTCATTTTCTTAAATCAAATAAACACTTATTAGATTTAAAGTTTAAAAAAGAAAAGAATATTGGATACTGCTGTTCTGCAAATCTATATTAGTTCAAAGATTATAAACTTCAGAAGCAATAAATTCTATTGATCAAACAAATTTGTTAACAGTATATGTTACAATCATTATGGATAATCAATTATTATGCATAATCACTGCGGTAATTATGTGTAATAACCAAATAAACTGGTTAAAGTGGATAATTAATGAGAATTTATCACATTAACCGACTATTATGAATAATTACTAATGAAGTTTGGTCAATGCAATTATTTTTGGAGGAAATCTATTTTTTGTTTTTTTTTTCTATTTGAAAATTTGAGGTGTGTGAGTCACAATAAAAGGTTAATTGCTTCAAGTTAAATCGTTTTTAAAACCAAAGTATTTGTGGGGTTTTTTGCACTATCTCCTGTTTCAAATGTAGAATTTCAACCGTGTTGGCAATGCCTGCCGCATCTAAAGTGGGCATGGGGCAAATTTTTTTAACTTGAAAAAAAAAACATCATATTGCTTCGCTAGCAGCGGGAGCCAGAACCTAGTAGCTTTGCTAGCTCATTGAATGTAAGGAATATGGGTTTTTAAATTACTCAAGTGAAGCTGGAAAAATTGTGCTTGTGATGCCTGTGGCATCTGAAATGGGTACCAGGCACTTTTTTAACTTCCAAAAACATCTTGCAGCTTTGCTAGCAGCAGGAAGAACCTAGTAGCTTCGCTTGCTCATTGAATGTTAGAATAATTTTGCTTAACCCCTTCTTGTAAGATTTAATCATGGTATGGTGCTGTATAGTATGAAAACCAATGGCGAACTATACTAACTTATCACATTGATCAAATTTCGTTGGCAATTATTCATAATAATCGGTTAATGTGGCAACTTCTCATAAATTATCTACTTTAACTGACTTATTTTGTTATTATGCATAATCGCCGATTATCCACATTGACTGTAACATATACATACAGTAAGACTTCAGAGCTTTTTGAAAAAGTATCCTACTCTCAAAACTAATTTGATTATGATTGTATACATTTTTTGGAGCTCCTTAAAATTTTAATTTTTGTTACTTTTTTTTTCGGTATCTGGATTTTCTTTTTCAGAGTATCCAGTTATAGTGAATCTAGTAGTATTGTATTTCAAAGTGAATCAAACAACTCCCAATCCAACTTGAATACCAGCCGAAGCCAATCATTTAGTAGTATTGTATTTCAAAATAATCCAAATGACTCTGAATCCAGCTTGAATACCAGCCAAAGCAAATCATTTCTTTCTGGCTATTCTTTGAAAAATGAGGAATCTCGATCTAAGTTGCCTAATTTCCCTATCTTGGTAAGACCTTTTAGAAATAATTCTCAGTAGTCACTAGTTCTATTTCCTGATACACCGAAATCTTGTTGTTGGGTTTTTTATTTGAAGTCTAATATGGATTCTAGAAAGTAATAAATCAGAAAGTAATAAACCCTGAAACTTGTATAATCTGGTGCATTTAAATTGGGACAAAATGTGTGCATATTTGAAATGGAGACAAAATTGAATATTTAATGTGGTTTTTATACAGGCATATTTAATGAAAAATGGTTTAATATAGAATAAGTTGTTTTACTATTGGTATTAAAATATCTATTTATATTCTAGTTGATAACCTTCATTATTAAGAAACTGGATAAATTTAAAGTAAAAAGTTGGTTGCATCTTTAAACTGAATGTTTTCAAGTGTTTGAGTTCATTTAAATGTATTGGTTTGAATTAAATACTTTTGAAGAAAATTTATTGCATATGATTTGTATGTAAATCTTATGGGAAAATTAATGTACTTTTATCATTCTGAAGTCTTTGATTCTCAAAACAAAGAGCATTGTTTATAGTCTAATTTCAGTTTTAGTCAAATTATTCATGCCTACGCCTTCATAATTATTTTGTATAAAAACTATTTATTAAAGAACACGAATATATTATTAATTTCGTATTGTAAAGACATCTCATTCAACTCTATTACTAATTCACTTATTTAGACTATATTATAATATGATCCAAACCATCCCAGTGAAGATGGGTATATCTAGACTTTTATATCATGAAATTAATATTTTGTAGTAGTATAGGGGTGAAAACATTTTCTAAATGTTTTAATGTTATTTGTACTAATTTAGAATCCTTACTGATAATTAGTAATTATTAGATGTTGTTTTTGAATCGAAACAATTTTCATTTGTTTGCTCAATGATTGTAATTTGCTGAATTTCTGTTTTAAAAACAACTGTTTTTTCTTTTTTTAATGATATTATTGACTGCTTTTTTAAATTTCCATACAAAATCGTATCTCAGTGGATTCATATCTTATTAAAGTTTTCAATTTTATCAATTGCTGGCTTTCTTTTTAAAATAAACATGCCATATCTTGAACACTTATTGCATATGGTTATTCAAAAGATTAGTATTGCATATTTTGAAGGAATCGAATTTAAATTTTCTCTTGGCTATTATGATATCAAGACATTTAATGTTATCAAATTGTAACCTGGATTTTATTTCATTTCAAACAGAGAATTAAGATGATGCTGTGTATTCAAATGGAATTCTGCGATTATGATCTTCGCCATTGGCTAGATGCAAGAAATGAAGGTTAATGGGATCAAATATTCTTTTAATTTTTTTTCTTTTCTTTTGTATTTGTTTTAAAACAACTAGCTCAATTCCTTTTTTTTCAGGACGCACTCTCCCCTTTTCCAAAAGTGTTCCAGATATATTTAAAGAAATTCTCTGTGGAGTAGCATACATTCATGAAAAAGACATCATTCATAGAGATCTAAAAGTTAGTACCCATTCATTTGTTGCCAATTGCTTTGACTGGAATAAAATGGATATAATGTATTTTGTTACTGGTAAATAATTTTTTGTGTTTTCAAGGTTTGCCTTTCATTATGACCTTTTGAGTTACTGAATTCCTTTTAGCATAAAAATTTGAGAAAGCAAACTATTTCATATTTATCATCAGCTTTTGCTCTATTTTTCAGGTTTCTGAATTTTTAAAAATTAACCTATGTTCTTATAATGATACAGAAAGTACAGCAACTGCCTGCTTTATTACTTTAAATACCAAATTGGTTTATGACAGTAATCTAGATTTTTGGTTTAAGTAGTAAGTTTGTAATCAAAATCACTCAAATTCATCATGTAGTAACAGTAACTTTTCTTATTTTGCATGTTAAAACATCAAAGAAACAACATACTTAATCACATCAGTCAAACTTTCAATAGCTAGTTTTTAGTTCCAATTTATTTTTAGATGTTCAAAAATGTACTCATACTTAACAGATCATCTGAAGTTTCATTGCAAGATTTTTAAAGTTGTATCATTATTTCCTTTCAATGATATAGTTTGCACTGATTAGAATTTTTTAAAAATATTTATCCATGATACTTCTTCAAAATGGAACATTACTTCAATGAATCAAACATTCATACATATAAAAGCTCGGTTCTGTTTGAGATTTATTTCCAAGATTTTTTTTCTTTTATGGGAGCCAATAGCATGAATATAAACAGTATTCTAAAAGATAACATTTGCCATCAAAAACTTTTTCTCTCGATTTTTTTTTTTTTTTGTGTCAATATTTTATTTGGTCTACTGAAACTGAAAAAAACTTTACTCTTACAGCCTCAAAATATATTTTTCTCAGAAGCCAAGGGTGTAATGAAAGTTGGCGACTTTGGATTGGCTACTTTAAGCCACACTCCATCAGACGAGGAGCAGGGTAGTTCAAATCATAGCACTAATCTTGGGACTTTACCTTATGCTGCTCCAGAACAAAGAAGCAACTCTATATATGATTCCAAGGTAACTTCATAATTACTTCATTCCATTTTTGTGTAATTAATAGTTCATATACATTCTTTCTTACAGATCAAGTTAAATCTGAACAGAATTATTTTTTTACAACTTATAAATACTTCTATGCATTTGATTTCTGTGATCAAGAATTCTATTCTAGCCATTTTTACTTAAATTCAATTTTAGAAAACTATCTATAATATATATAATTGAAAGAAAACAGTTCGAAATTTTCTGTTCAATGATATATTTTATCTAGTGTAGATTTTAATAATCATAAAATTTCCTGCTTTTTAAAACCGATTTAATAATAATTTTTAAAGGAGAAATTGATAATTGTTATTTTACTAAATGGAAAGTAATGAATTTTGGATTATAATGTATTTAATTTTCCTATAGCTATAGTTCTTAAACTATGAATTATGAAAAGTTTAACATCATGCACTTTCATCAAATTCTTCAATATCATTCTGTAAAATTTATGACGAAAATCACATTAATCACAGTTAGGTTATCTTCAGTCAAAAATAGGTGCAGAATATTTTTGTGGTTGTGAGTGTAAGAAGTTTAAGACATCTTAGTTTAATATAAAGTATTGTATCAAAACAATGATTTTACTCAATTTTTATTCATTTAAATTTTTTCAATGTGCATTTGGTGAATTAATTCTTGGAGTCACAATATTAAAACCTTTATTTTTAAAAAATTATTTAATTGACTGCATGTTGCAGTTTTGATTAGTCATTGTGCAAGTTATATTTCATAAACATTCCACAACATTGGAAGAATGAATAATGTAAAGAATTTACTTTGATTTATTGACAAACTTGACAACAGAAGGATTTAGAAGTTTTGATTGGTATATTCATATCCCAGGTACTGAGAGGTAATGAGAATTTTGCTGCATTCTCTTATTCAACATATTTTTTAAAAATATAAAATAAATCTTAGTGCTCTGATTTAAAACTACATTTTTTCCTGTAATTTTATTACATTTTTAAAGATAAAAATTTTTAATTTATCTAGAAATTTTTAATTTTATTGAACACAATACCCAAAGAAGGGAAAAAAAATTCTTGACAGGCAGTTCTCTACAATGTGAATGTGATTACTTATTTATCATAACTTTCATTGTAAACAAATTATTTGGTCAGACATTTATGATTGTATATGTTTATTAGTTGACAAAGTTTTGCTAAGTATTATATATAATTGTTTCTACATGCCATAGTTGTTTGCTTGTTATTAAGGTATGTTATTAGTTACTAGCTCAACTTAAAATGATCAGATTTTTAAAATCTTAATTCTGTGACAAACGGGAAATGTTATGCTTATTTATTAAATTTGAAACAAATATTCAATTGAACTTGTAAATTACTCATTTCTTTTCTGTCACTGTAAATTTAAAAAAAAGTTTGGAATATGAAAGCAATGATCTTGAACTACGATCAGTTGTATCACCATCTTTTTTAAAATCCTTACTTTTATGTATTAAAATTATTCCAGTAAAATTAATTTCAGAATGATAGTTTAATATGTGCTTTTTTTATTTAGGTAGACATGTATAGCTTGGGAATCATTCTAATTGAGCTTCTAGTTAAAATTGGAACCAAGATGGAGTTCAATGAAGTAATTGAAAATTTTAAGAAAGAAAAAATACCAGAAGAAGTTGAGCAGACATGGCCTGAATATGTGAGAAAATTTTGTAGTTTTATATTTTACATGTAATTTTTAAGACTTTGTTCTTTTCATGAACAAATTGACAAAAAAATTCAAGTTATTTGAAATATCATAAGATTTGTGTGTATAGGTAAAAATTAAGGCTTCAGCCAAATATAGATCTGCATAGACAGGATTCAAACATTAGATCTCGATTCAGGTAATTCTTCAATTTTTCCTGCCACAGAATTCATGCTGAAATATTTTGTTACATTTTAATGAATGTAAAAATACAGCATTTATCAGTAGCATCAATATTCCTCATCAAAATTTTATGCAATATGGACTGATTATAATAAGAAATTATATATTTTTTTCAGTTTATTTGTGTAACTGTTGAAACCTTTGGTGCAGATTGTATTTAAATTAAAATAAATTTGCTTCAATACAATTTTCCTGTAAATTTTAAAATTCATATAATATCCACCAAACATGTGTCCTATTATGTTTTATTGTATTTTGTCTAAACTCGCCAATTTTTATTCTTGGAACTTGTTACACTGTAAAAAAACTGCACTGAAGTGCTTTTATTTCAATTTCAGTTATTACAAATTTTTGTAGGTACCCTTGCTGAAAAATCTCCTCCATGAAAATCATACAGTTAGACCGGATGCCAAACAAGTCCTGGATATGCCTTTGTTTAAAGACAAAAAAATTGAGGTATTGAGATTTGAATTTTTATTATGCTCATTAGAATCTAATGCCTTAGTTTCACCCTATCTGTCCAACTACGAGGCGTGTTTTTTAAGTAAGGGCCGTTTTATTGTATACACTAATAGGTGCCTCACGTGCTGCAATAAGTACTTGCGTCGTGTCCCGGCATTCTTTAGGAATAACTGTGCTCAGTTTCAGCTGTGTAGGTAATCTGTACGGTCTGTTCTGTGTCTTTAAAATGTTCAAGATTATTGAATTGCCCGCCCTGTGCAAGGTACGGTAGGTGATACGTTTTTTGTCAGCAAGAAACCTGTCTGCTGCAGACATTCACCGGCAGATTTGTGAAGTTTACGGAGCTACTGCCATGTGTGAAGGCAAAGTGCGTAAGTGGGTCAGAGACTTCAAAGCTGGCCGCAACAGCATCCATGATGATTCCCGCTCCGGTCACCCATCTGTGATAACCGACGATATGGTGGCTTTAGTTGAAGCGAAAATTCTTGAACAGACGCTTCACCATAAGCACTCTTTCAAACGACTTTCCTGAAGTGTCGAGTCAGTGCTGTACAAGATTGTTTCTGAAAAGTTAAACTTTAAGAAACTGTGCTCCTGTTGGGTCCCTAAACTCCTAACGGAGGACCACAAAACAAAAGATTTGAGTGTTCGCTGAATTTTTTTTGACTCGTTATAAGGAAGAAGGTGACTCCATGTTGAGTCGGATCGTAACGGGAGGCAAAACGTGGGTTTCGCATGTCCTACCCGAATCGAAGCAACAGAGCATGGAGTGGAGAGACACACACTCTCCTGAAAGGGTCAAGGCCAAACAGACTCTGTCCCAGCTCAAAATCATGGTGTCCGTGTTTTGGGATAGGCATGGTGTTTTGTTGGTCGATCCCCCACCCCCCTACAGCCCCGACCTTGCGCCGAGCGATTTTCATCTTTTCCGCCATCTCAAACATCATCTCGGCGGCAACCACTACAAAGAAGACGTGAAAACAGCCGTGACCTCTTGGTTATCGGAGCAGGCAGCAATTATCTATGAAGAGGGTATTCAAAATCTAGTTGTAAGATATGATAAGTGTTTAAACAAACTTGGAAGCTTTGTTGAAAAATAGAGAAATGTATGTAGAATCTGAAAATTTGGTTTTTGAAAATTTTCTTTCGTTTGATTTTTATTTTCAAACGGCCCTTACTTAAAAAACACGCCTCATACTTTTAGCTGAAAATAATGTGTATATGCCTTTCTTTTTGAATAAATCTCTACTAATTATTATTAATAAAAAGTTTTATTACTGTTATTGCCACAAGCATTATTGTTTATTAGCAAAAAGGAAAAGCGTTATATACTTAACCTAATTTTCTTTATTTTTGTAAATATGTTTAGTAGTCTGTGGGACGAACATCAATATCGTTCAAGTCCGTTTGCCACGTTTCGACACTACATAATTTTTTTATTAAATTATTCTAATTACTTAATTTCGTCTTAAATCTCAATGTTCCCACACTTAAATGTGCACATTATTTATAAAATAACAATTATATAGAGAACTATATTTTTATTCCTGTTTGCAGCCATTCGTAGAACCGCTACTAGATGGCGCTGTCAAAATTCAGTTCAAAATTCAACAAACAGTTTTTTAATCACAATATTCTACTTTTTATTTTATTTTATATCATCAAAAATATTAATATGATGTCCATATAGTTAATACTTGTGATTTGGGTTCATTTAGTTCGCTTATGAATGAAGTTTGTATCCTTCCGCTATTTGTTTGTTTACCTTTTAAACGTTTGATATCCTCGCTCGTTACAAATGACAGCAGTTCGCGGAGTTGATTCCTTTTAAAATTACCTTTTTAATTTATCATTATATGAATGCGTAGTATGAAGAAAAACCAGGATTATTCATCTTAAAGCATTTAATATAGACAAGCAATTTTTATATAGTAATTTTCGAGCATAATAACGCTCATTTGACATGAGTGCTAGTGCCGCTCAAGTTTGTTGCATCCACCTCATTGAGGGTTTAAATGGCAATTTAGTATCCTTATCAACTAAAAGTTTTGAAAAAATAATGCAGTGCATGCAAGAATGGTTGTTTCTTGATGGAAAAGAAAAAGAAATAGCTGATTATTTGAGTATTTCAAATGGTTTCGGAGATGATGGTAGCTTAGAAAAATGCATTGACAATAACTATGCATATCACAGGAAATGCTGAACACGATTTACGGACAAAACAAAAATTCAAAGAGCTAGAAAAAGAATGGAAGATATTAATCCGGTTGATGTCAATACAACCGTAATTCGTCCAAAACGATCAAAAGCAATATCGTGCGATCGTATAGGTATCCTCCCTCTTATCTGTGTCATTTGCTCTAGAGAAAAGTTCATTTTTGAAATGAATTCTTCAAAAAGAAAAAAAGAAAAGCTTACATTATGCCAGACTTTCACAGCAAGTAAGGCATTATTAGATAGTGTCATTAAAAAAGGAGATGAAAAACTACTGTGCAAAATACAGGGCATTGATTGTATCGCCAAAGAAGTGAAATACCATATACAAAAGAAAAATCTGAATGTACTCGACCAAAACTCCCATGTTCTGCATCTTATTCTGTGTTTTGTGACATAGTGGATAAGAAAATAGTAAAAAACTCTGAAATTTTCTCAATGGAAAAACTATCTGAAATTTTCAATGCAAATTTACATAATCTAAATCCCACACAAACATTCAAAGT
>BGPR01000118.1:1148106-1312714 GCA_013235015.1 Araneus ventricosus | reverse complement strand
GAGATTAAACAAAATAAATTCATTATAGAAAAGAGATGAATAAAAGAATTAAATGCCAAATGCTAAAAGAAAGTTTTCCCTAATGCAAAATTTCAGCAATGACGGTAATAAACATTAATATAAATAATTAAGACATTAGTATTTTCAAAATTTTATTGTGTGAAGAATGCAGCTAACTTTAATCTTAATCTAAACATTTTAAATCCCGTCCAAAGTGATATTTTTGATTGTAAAACATATGATTTGATTGGATTTCTTCGTTTGTTATTCATGTCACATTTTATTATGTAGTAAATAAAACATTAATTAAAAAATTAAATTTAATTATATATTTGTATTTATGTATGATAAGCCTCTATTTTTATGAGTCAGCTTTTAAAAGCTTTTATTTTATAATCAATTGATCTAACCTTATAACCCCTAAATTTTCATTTTATTATATATTATTCATATAATATGATAGGCAGAATGAAATTTTATCTCACAATTATTTACTGTGTTCACTTTAACTTCTTTATTCTTTTTAATTCTAATTTATATTCTCATTTTTGCTTTTTTTACTTTGCCTGCGATTCTCCTCTCTTTTTGCTGTGAGTGACCCTGTATGGTAGCAATAAAGTTTGAACTAAACATTCATGTCCATTACAAAATGAAATTGACTATACGTAATCCAGGCATCAAGTTCATTAACAAGATCTGGGTGAGGACAAAAAAACATATTCCATATTAATTTGTGAGATTAGCTTGTAAATCTGGTATTTCCTTATAAAATATTCTAGAAGTAAGTGGATGATATGTCCTTCCCGGGCCGTAATTAATGAAATATAGTACGGAGGAAATTATGCTGCATATCTTGTTGCCGATTTTTGAAGTTCACATTTAGTCACACAAAATCTATTATTGAATGTTCTTGGCAGGCAAGTACTGAAAAAAGAAAAGATTTGGAGGAAAAGAGCACAAAGAACAGTGCGAAATTTCAGGAACGGATAGGTTTCTAATTCAGGCTTCAGGAGAAAGAAAGATGGGATGTCAGACCTCAAACAAAGAACATGATGCACCTGTAGAAAATTAGAGAAAAAATTTTGCTACATAGAGAGATGCTGGGTCATGTCTTTTTCAGCAGATTGTTGCTAAAGATGTTATAGTTATAAATAAGAGCACAGAATGTGTGCAATGAAGTCTCGACGTATCTAGGCCTATTTCTTTACTTTTATTTAGACACGTGCTGATATTTTAAATGATTTTAATAACTTGTTACATATCCAGTGTACATTACACAAACCATTACGCATGATGTGCTCATTTATTATTCTTCCAAGTTCACTTAAAAGAAGAAAATCAACAAAGTTCAATCGAAGTCTCCTCCATCCCAGATATAGCAAAATTTAATCTGAATTAACTTATTTTGTTTAAGACTTGATCAAATTTACCCAGGTCGCTGAATGCAAATAAGAATCCGATGCCGTTTCTTGTTAAAAATAAAATTTATATTGAAGAAATATTTAATATTTTTTCTTTGGTACTGAAGTTAAAATAAAATGTCGATTAAAACATTCAATCTAGTTAGGTTTGTCAGGCTTTTTCATGCAGTGAGAATGTGTATCAGAAATGACGCATTCGAAAGATCCACTAAAGAATCGTGTAAGCTCTTTCTAGAAGATAAATGCTACGCAATATGAAAATTTGAGGGCATCGGTCAAATTCCCCCGCCCCGCTCAAATAAAGAGAGAACTGACTTTGATTCGCCACTATGCAGTATATATGCAGACAAAAATCACCGGTGTAAATCAGTCCAATAAGCAGTGATTACAAAATATCAGCCATTTTATTACAAATATTCTGCAAGACAAACGTAGCACGACGTTAAATAATAGTAAAATTCACACAAGATACCATACCTCAACATATGCCTGAGGTTGTTTCTTAGTATCCACCACAGCTTCTTCTGCGGTACCCCAATTCAATAACTCTTGCTTGATATCTCAGCCCCTTATACTTTTTCCTTCAACTAGAGAAGCTGACTTCATTACGAGCAGCTGACGAAGCTCAGAAAGTTCTCAGAAAAACAGCAGAAATAGCCGAAAATTTGATGTCCTTCCGAGAATTCTTAATTGTTCAGTCGCTTGTCGCCGAATGTCCAAAACGTCTGGGGACTGTCGTCAGACTTATTGCTGCGTGCTTATACCAAGATAGGCATTCTCAGGAAAATAACTTTATAGTTGCTTGTAAGATATCCCTCTTCAAAGACTTTGAACTGTCCGCAAAGTCTTCATAAATATATAGATAACCAGTGTCTGTATGGATGACAACCTGATTTATATGATGACTGATTTGACCTGGGCGACCCCTGCACCCTAGCAATCATCGCTCTCAAGTTTCTGAACAGTGGCAGCCCTTCCATCTGTTGCACTTGGGGCCTTCAGGCCTCCCGCTCGTCTTCAGATATATCATTCAGACAGACTCCTCCCTTGATCAAGGTCATAGTTGCTTCGAGTCGTAACGAATTTTCATTCGCTCTCTGCGACAGTTCACCTGGCTATCTCGCGATGCTGCATGTACTTCTCAACGTCGCTCTCTGAGAAATATTTTCATGATAATGCGTGCGTATCCTGGTTCAAAGATAGTGCACAAGGGAATTTGCGCATCAGAACGTACTCTGCTAGTTTATCCTTACGTACTCTACTGTCTTCCCTGTTCTGGTTTTGGCCCTTTTTCGGTTCTCGTGCTTGGCATTCCCATACTCATTTAACGTCCGCGAAAGTCGTCCATGTAAATGCCCTGAGTTTCATCCTAAAGCAGATTCTGAAAATGTCTTCCATCCCCAGGTTCTTTCATGGAGTCTCTGAAACTTCTGAATTCTTACGGAGAGTTAGTGTCGCCTATAAAGCTATCACTTTATATCCCACTCTTCTACACCTAAATGAGCAAAACAATTCTTAAGTGCAGAGGCAGCAGTCCATATAAGCAGGATTGTAAAATAGAGTCTCTTTATTTTACAATATTCTCATAAAGAAACTAGCACAAGTATTAACAAAGCACTAAAGGAAATCAATCAAATAGAGATCACCAATAATCTTACACATGCTCAAAGGTTTCTGTTGACCACTCATTAGTTTGTTAGCAGGTCACCCAACTAACTCTTTCTTGCTTAAGATCCTATTTTTTATATTTACTTTTTTCAACAGGAATGATCATTGAGGAAGTGGATTTTAGTCTCTCAGGAAAGTTCTGAAAACAGCTAGAGAAGTTTGAAATTTCAGGTCTTCTAGAGAAATTCACTATCTCTAAAGTCGCTCAACTTACGTTGTCGTTAAGTCGCCAAAATGGTCGCCAAATTTGTCGCCAAGGTCGCCAAATTTGTCGCCAAGTTTGTCGCCAAGATTAGCATCTCAGGGAAACGAATTTATAGCTTTGTAACATTATATATATATATGATGTTTTCGTAGTTGTAGTCAGTAAAGGACCGAGTTATATTCTAATTTTCTTTTATTATGGGGGAGTGACGGAATGTACGTACATCTTAGTTGAAGTTTTTCAAGTCAAAAGGGAACAGAACATCCCTGCATTTTCTCAGGTAGGGATTTAACATATAGACACGTGATCAAAGTGAAGGGAATAATAGCTATTTTTAGTAAATTACGTAAGTGTTTTAGGGAAAAGTATGGCAGCAATAAGTCGCTGATTTCGTGATTTGTGTAGGTGCGTGGAAGTAATTAGAATATTCTTTTAGTAATAAATATGCCAAAACGCGAGATTTAATATACCTCCAGTGCAGGATATAAAATGAAACTGGAGTTTAAGAAAAGTGATTTTGGAATACATTAATATAGTACTAAGATTTTAAAATAAAATTAAGTGATTATTAAATATATATAGAGAAAATCAAAAATATGAAATTAAAAGGCCAAAGAATGATGACATCAAATTAATTTTGGAATCCACTGGGTATCTTGCAGGAGGAAAAACCAATTGCAGCATAATGTAAGGCTGCTATGAGATAATGGATCGCATATGCAGTTACATTTCAATGCGACTATGCCATCATCTGCAATGAGATTTGATTAAGCGTTTTTCTTTAAATACAGCCAAACTATTCCCAATACATCGACCACTGTGCTAAGTGCTGAAATCTGGTCATTGGTATCAGAAATGCTACATTTCATAAAAAAAAAAAAAAATTCTAGCACAAGAAATATGCCCTGCCCCCTTAAAATGACACAATTCCAATGAGTCCATATGCCTTAACTAAGTCCAAGAATAACAAAGGATATGCCAGCCTCTTGAAAGAGATCCAAGTACACTGCACTAGAATTACATTTCATGCAACAAGTAGGAAAAATTTTCTCCATGCTCAAAAGATAGGCATCTATCACAGCCGCTTGAGAAACAAGAGGACACATTCTTCTAGGATCTCTCTCCAATGAACATCAGAGCTCAAGTGCATTATCTTAAGTACCAAGGATGAGAAGGAAGATCAATCCAGAACCAATATATTAAAGTAATTGCATTTGGTGACAAAATAGCAACCAATTTTCCTGGTTTCATGAAAACCATACTATTTCTGCACCAAGGAAATTTTTGACTCGGCCACTATATGAATTCAGAGTTGATCGACAATGTATTGGAAGAGATTTTTAATCATCAAACTACCAGCAGAAGGATTAAATATGCTGTTACTGTGTTTCTTTAACCCTTTCTGGCGCAACGTATTAAATATTTTTAAATATGATGAAAAAACATTATGAATGCGCTTAGTGTGTTGTTTAGACATAGAATTTACAAAAAAAGCACCTCTTTCTGAGGACAGCTCGTTGTCCCTCTTTGGGGATACTCCCTCATATATCCCTTTGGACACAGCCATCTTGATACGCTCAAAAATTAATGTTAAATCGTACACAAAATCATAAATTAAAACTTCAAAAATATTGGAGGAAAATTGTTGAGTAAATTTGCTGAGATTGTAAAGGTCAAGAACTCGAAAAAATTCCCACCTCCGAGGTAAGAAATTTGGGCATTTTAAAGCTATAATTTTTCCGAAATAAAAGCGAAATTTCATAGTGCTGCCATCTACATTCTAAAAGGAGAACTGTCTGCTACTTTTCCTGCAATTTTCCGGGGTTCAAATTGGAAACGAATTTTTTAAGAAAATTTTAAAGTTGGTGTCCTCTTTTGCGACCACTGTGCCGGAAAAGGTTAATGACCCATTGCTTCACTGAACCTGTCTACCAAAAATAAGAATTATACTGTTCATTGTTGCAAATATGTACTATGGACCAGTACAGAAAATGAATTTCATCTCTCAATTCATCTTGAGAACCTAATGTCATCGAGAAAATTTGGAATATGCTGTTAACAGAAATGTTGCACATTCACAATCTCTAGTGGAATCCATGGACATGTGGGCAGAAACCCTTGGAGATGTCAACCAGCCCCATGTTGATAGCATGCCCATAAAATCCAAGCTGCAATCAGGATACATGGAGATGTAACCAAGTATCTTTAAAAACCAGTTATATTTCCTCTGGAGTGCTTATTTTGCCTTTAAGTTGTTTCAGCAAATCACAAATTAGAAACAAATTTTACATAATATAAAACATTTATTGATAAAAAGATTTACATATAAATCAAGACAACTGTCCACAATTACTGATTACAACTTTTTGTGATGGTTTTCCAAGCTGAGAACCACATTTCTGAAAAATAAATAAGTTGTTAAAAATATGCTTGCACATCTAAATATAATTTTATTAAAAAAATTAAGTAAATAGTTCCCAATAGTTTAAATTTCTTCTCGGAGATAGACTCCTTAAATATAAATCTCGGAATGTCTTGGATTGTGTATTTTGCACTGTAGTATATTGGAGCTTGTTAAGCATTTTTCACTCTTTAAAAACAAAGTGTAAAATAAATGTAAAGGTGATTGATATTCAAAATTTGCTTGCATCAATGGACAAATATTTTATAATATTCCTGGAAAGAAGTATTATAAATGTTACTTTGGATAATTGTTGCAGTGCTATTGGCCAATATATATATATATGCATTAATAACAAACTAAATTAATCCCGGTCTTAAAAGGATACATTTAAATTTTTCTTTTGAGAGCTTAGTGGTTTAGATTTATATTCTTAAATGCTTTAGAAATTGGGGTGGGTTGAACATTTATTTAATAAGTGTTTAAAATGATAGGGGTTTTTTTTTTCACAAAGAAGTTGTGGAATACATTTTATGAGGGAAAAAAAAACTACATATGACAATGTAATGCATTTAAAAAAAAAATAGAGTTGTGCTAAAAACAATGTTTTCAAACCATTTTTCATGCAATTAATTTCACTGCTCTTCAAAATCTTTTATATGAAAGTGCTAATTTATTTTAGCCAATATTTTTTTCTTTTAACGTTTGCAGTTTTATTTCATCAAACTGAAAAGTTATGCCTTTTGCATTATACTGTTTTAATCTGAAATTATTTCAATACATTGACTTGCTTTGTTGCTATTAAAGCAGAAATGTGCAAGAAAACATTCTAATCAATTATCTGTATTATTTTAAGTATTGATAAATCTATATATATAAAATTCAATGTCTGTTTGTTTCAACCTTATACAATTCCACACCTCTTGACGGATTTGAAATAAATTTGTCACAAATGTTCCCCTTAGCACCTAGAAGGATTACCTATACTATTAAAAGTTGCTATCCCCTCTTAAAGGGATGAAAAGGGGGGGGAGTTAAAAGGTTTAACGTTATTCCGCCCATAACTTTGGAACCTATCGTCTGATAGAAACTATTTTTACACCATCTTAAAATTAAAAAAAAAAATACCTTTTCAGTGACACCAGTCCCATTTCCATACACCTTTCCTCTCATTTTTAACCAATTTTGAAAATTAATTTAAAAACAATTTGTAAGAATGCTTTGTTTATTCCAATATCTTTTAAAATGCAAAAGCACTCAAGAGATTAAACAGTTACATAGTTTTAAATTTCTCTGTTTAATCTCGCATGTTCTTAAAGTTAAATTGATTTCTGTGAATATTTCCATATCATTGGTTTTGTGATCACATGATTTTAGCTTCTTAGATATTTATATTTCACATGCACTTTTACCAACATTAAGTTGCTTTCTGTGGATATTTGGTTTTGTGATTGTGCGATTTTAGTTCCTCAGATTTAGAAATGTTTAAACAAAAATTAAAACTCGGCCACATTGTTTTTTAAATCTGCGTTGGTATTCCGTTGAGTGCACGTTGTATTATCATTTACTTGCACATTATCTGAATTTCATGGTCAAAGATGTTCCAAGCACACATCAATGTGGAATACTCCAACTCTGTCAAGTCAATAAAATATATTTGTGAATACATCAACAAGGGTAATAATATGGCTGTTGTAGAAATTAACTATGCAACAACAGGAGTCAATGATGAAATAGCAAGGTACCAAATGGGCCGATACATTAACAGTAATGAAGCAGTTGGGCGAACGACCGGTACCCAACTGTTGTTCATCTTAGCTTACACCTTGAAAACGGCCAACGTATTTATTTCACTTCTGATAATGCTCACAAAAGAGCTACTCAACCACCAGATACAACATTAACACCCTACTTTAAGCTCTTCCAAGACGATGCATTCACAAAAACATTATTGTTAACGGAGATTTCTAAATATTACACTTGGAATAAGTCTAAAAAATAATTTTGTACGGGAAAACAAAGTACTGTTTTTCCAGGACATCCTGATGTATGTGAATCTGATGCATCAGGACGTGTATACGAGGTTCACCCAAATAACGCTGAGTGTTTTTATCTCCATCTGTTGCTCCATACCATCAGGCGACCCACTTGTTTCACCGATTTAAAAACTGTTGAAGGGTACGTGTGCGAAACATACAGAGAAGCATGTCTAAAACTCAATTTACTAGAAGACGATCAACACCGGGATTCGACCTTACAAGATGCATCTGTCACACGATCCCCCCTCAATTACGGCATTTATTTGCCCTTATTATTACAACCTGCACACCTTCAAATCTCTCAAGCTTTTGGCAAAAATATAAAGACAGATTTAGTGAAGATATTTTGCATCAAAAGCAGACGGAGAATCTAGACATAGATTTACATTGCGTACCTCAGATTTGCAACAAAATTCTTCATACTGCTTGAATATAAGTGTCTATCAATTTGTGGGAAAACGTTGCTTCAGCTTGGATTATTCATCCCAACAAGACAAGCACGTCACACTCTGGATAGAGATTTGCTATGAGAAACCAACTACGATAGGAATATTTTACAACATATGGTGGACCTCGACTAACAAAAGATCGAAAGGATTATTAAGCAGTGATGAATTTGATTATTGACCGGAATGGTAGCATTATCTTCCTTGACACCCCTGGTGACCTTTTAAAACCTTTTTAATAAATTTGATACAAACTTTATATAGCTATTGCTGTTGCTTCATCAGGAACATCTTCCACACCTTTGGATGGTGGTCGCACAGCTCATTCAGCGCTACCATTAATACTACACTTAGCACAAACTGAGAATTCTATATGCAATATTAAGCAAAAGGTCTGGTGAGGTGGCTGTTCTACGAACTAGCAAACTTATCGTTTTGGGATGAGTGCACAATATGAAACAAAAAGGCTTTTGAAGCTCTTAATCGAACTATGCATGATCTCCGAAATGGCAATAGAATTATGGATGGTGTTATTATCTTACTATCGGGAAACTTTTGTGAAGGGCAACACCAGCGAATAAACTAAATGCCTCAAAGCCTAAAAACTTTGGAAATACATCCAAAGGGAACTTTAACCACTAACTCAGTGATATCCCTTCTGTAAACTTTGCAAAACAACTCCTTAGCCTGGTTGATAGAATATTTCCTACAAAATCAGCATCAGATTTAATTCCTATTCTATCTGATTTTTGAGTGTCAGTACCATCAGTAAAAAAAAGTAATGCAGCACGTCTTTCCAGAATTTCAAAAAAATATAAGGATTATCATTTGCTTTGTGAACGTGCAATTTTAGCTCCTAAGAATGAAAATGTTAATAAAGTAAATGAGATTATCCTTAAAAAGTTTCCAGGAAATTCTATCTTTATATATAAAAGGCAAATACCGTTGACTCACTCATCACGAAATCTCCCAAACCATAGGAATAAAAACTTGAAATTTGGTAGGCTGTTGCTTCTTGGGGAGTAGATGCTTACTAAAAGAGGATTTTTTGAAATTTTAATTAGAATTTAAATCATTTAAAAATTACATTAAGTTTTAACTTTTTTCTGGAATAACTTCAGATCCTATTATCACAAAAAAAATCCATTTTTACATCATCTTAAAAGATAAAAAAAATTAGCTTTTCAATGACACCGATCTTATTTCCATGCGACATTTTGTTCAATTTTAATTAACGTTTCAAAACATGAAATGTAACAATGTTTTTATTGTTGTAAATAAAATTCAAACCATCTCATTATTTGAGCAAATCTTTTATTCATGCACTTTTGCACTTGTTACGGTTGTGATAGTATAAATTGTTTTCTCAGGAAATTAATTCCAAAGTAGAATTTTCACTTTAATATTCATTGCATTGCTGAAATATTTTATCGCACCTGCTTGAAAGTAATATTGTCTTTAACATATGGCAACAGATATTTCATTTGTCTTTTTGTTTGTTTTTGTATTCAAGCATTTAATCCATGCTTTCCTGTCATTTTAAAATTATGAGGCATGAAAACGCTTTTAAATTTTTGTATATTGTATGATAGGTAAGTTTTTATTCAAATTTTGGTTAGCCTTAACTGTACAGTTTTGCCAGTCAGGCTTTCGCGACCATATTCAGGGTTAATAATTCTACCGATGAGTGATAGATGAATTGAGCAAGAGTTATTTGAAATGCAATTTTAAGTTTCGTTAGCTTAATACATCATACAGAATTGTATCACTGGCATTTTAAAATTTACGTCCTTACATATCTTACTATCTGCCAAATACAATAAAATAATCACTTTTTTTATTCATCTTTCTGGAGTTATCACGGGTGAAACTGTGACGAGAATGCTATAATTAATGTGAAATACAAAAATAGAAACTAATATAAACGCAAGTTACATATAAATCTGTTGACGCTGTGATGGATAAATAACAGGCTGTATACTATCCAACAGAATTTTTGAATTCTTTGAATCCACCTGGAATGCCACCACACACATTGAATCTAAAAGTTGGTTCATCCATCATGTTACTCAGGAATTTAGATCCACCCAAATTATGCAATGGGACAAGACTTTGTATCAGCAATCTTATGGCCAACGCAATTCCAGCAACTATTCTTGCAAACAATAATAAAAGAGAGAGCGTTTTGATTCCCCGCATTCCTCTTATCCCAATTGGCATGCCATTTGAATTTAAACTCCTTCAATTTCCAGTTTGTCTTGCTTTTGCAATAGCGATAAATGAAGCTCAAGGTCAGTCTCATAAAGTTGCCGGTATCAACCTAGAAACTCCATGTTTTTCCCAAGGCCAATTATATGTTGCAACTTCTATAGTGGGAACTCCAAGGAATCTTTTACATATATGCTCCAAACGACAAAACTAAAAATGTTGTTTACCCAAAAGCCCTTGAATAGTTATGCAAGGCTCTTATTTATTTTTAGAATTTATTTGCAGTTGTAAAGAAATCTTTGCATATTCTGTCATAGTGTTTGATTTTTACAAAGAATAAATGATTATTATAATTTTTATAATCAGTAGTCATCTGATATTTCAATGTAATTCAACCCAACATCGAATGCCTTTTTAAACCTTATAGTTAGCAGTTAGATTTGATTAGCTGTTGTACCCACAATTCCGCTCACATTTATCTATTCTGTATGCATGCAAGAAAAAGCAAAAATAAACATTCTATTATGTCACACACATATACTTTCACGTTGTTATATTCAACCCTTAAGAGTATTTTGTGGTTTAAGAGGAACAAATAAATGCAGGCAGAGTCACGGGTAAAACTGCTAGTGCTGAATAAAGGGATCATGAAAGGACTATATTTTCTTAAGCACACAAGTAATTTCAGGACTCTTGGGTTTTTTGATATAAAATGCATTCATTTTTCAATATTATTTTAAATTTTCAAAATAATTTTAAATAAAACTATATATTTTTAACAATATGATATATCAGTATACAAAACCCAAAAGTTTGTAAAAGTCTTTTTAGCTTTCAACTTTCAAAATTAACCAATTATTATGTTCATCATCAGTTATATATAATATTTCATTGATGTAAACACAGAAATAAGGCAATCTATGAAAAATTAAAAGAAAAAAGTAGTGAAAATGAGAGAATCAACTAAATCCAGGAGAAAGTTTCAATAAATGTTGAGAGTAAATTCAATGGCAATTTTGGGTTATTGACAGAATTTAATATGTTTGATTAGTGTTGCAATTAAGTAGTGGACAACAACTTATGGATGTCACATTATGAGCCATACTATTAAAAATAAATTAATCCAATATGAGTATGTTTGTATCCTCACAGATTTAATAGCTGTTATCCCAAATACAGGATTCAGAAAATGTCATGGCATTTGGTTTCATTCCTTCAATATTGATTCTAGATATGCATGTTAAATTACAAGGCAAAAATAAAAAAAAGTGCAACATTTTGTGAAAACAAGTAAAAATTGCAGACGATTATATCTTAAGAAATTGTAAATTTAAATTTTTAAATGGTTCCCTGTCAGTCTCTTCCTCAAGTCAGAGACTCTCATTTCAGGGATCATACACTAATTACAAATGAAAAGAGTGGTTATTTAAAGAAGTAATAATGATAAAAGTTTGTAAACTTTGTAGCAATACTTTTACAGAGTTTACATAGCATGTTCGGAGCTTTTTCCACCCATACAGTACAGAGAGGTAACACTTCTGTATAATTGATGAAGCTCAATTTTGGTTATTATAAAATATTCACAGATGAATTATGGCACACTACCTATCTGAGGCAGATATTATTTGAATTGTGATTAATCCCTCAACACCTTCCATTACTTTCTGTGACTTTTTATGATATGACTTATTTGATGCATTTATGATATGACTTATTTGATACAATGCTAAAATTTTGCCCACTATCTAATTAGTATATCAGAAATATTTTACTCAAAGGAAGAGTTTGTTTATGGGATATATATATAATTTTAAATTTTGTATTTCTTATGCAATTAATCCTTTGCAATTTTTTATCGATTTGTTAAATCCTATACAATTTTGAACAACTTTTTTAATTTAACCAAAATGTCTAAGATCAATATTTAAGAAATTAAAGCCATTGCCGATCTCAAGGTATCTTGGACACACTGTATATATAACACTTTTGAAAATACTGAAAACTGAACTCACAGTTAACAAAGAAAGATTAACTGCTGCTGAATAAAAGTAGCTTTAATAGTCAATAGAAATTTAATCTGCAATAGTTGAAAAAGAGAATGGTGTTAGCACTGTATGCAGTTAGCACCAGCAGTTTTTTTGCTAAAGAACAGTGTATTCAGTTAAAACAGAGGTTCCTAACCTGTGGTACACATACCCCTCAGGGTAAGTGAAGGACCATTAGGGAGTACGAGAAATAAAAGTTGTTAATAGCAGAAACAAGAAAACATAAGGGATTAAAAAAGTTAGAGAATTTTGTTTCTCTAAGTGAATACTTGGTATTTAATAACTATATCACTGGAATAGTTGATTATTATGAAGTGAAATTTTTAGCTACCCTTATAAGTTAAAACAAAATAATTACAATACTGGTTTCATTCGCTTTGGTGTTGAGCCAATACTGTTGTAAAAATGCAATAAAATGCAAAATCAAAAAAAAAAGTTCTTCAAATGTTATTAATTTGAGTCATTTCACTTTTATACTAACTTAACATTGATAAAAACTTCTTTGCATAGAGAGATGGTTGGGAGGAGGAATTGGATATAATAGTAGGGGGTATGGGAAAACAAAAGGAAGAATCAACCGGTATGCGAGGGAGAAAAGGTTGGGAACCTTCAGAGTTAAAAGAACAATTTAAGAGATCAGCAACCAGTTTCTTTTATTTCCTGTAAATGATATCAAAAAATCATTAGCATTGTTACCTCCATTCTTTTGACTACTTCCATCCCACTAACCACTTGACCAAACACTACATGCTTTCCATCCAACCTACAGGAAAATAAAGGGGTTTCACTATGATATTACACAGATGCAGGCATATACTTTTATAATTTTATTACCCAATGGATGGGCAAATTTGTGCATTATGATTTTAAAGGTTTTTTTCAGCTATAAAAAGTAAACAATTACATTACAGTGGGAAAAAAAATGAATAATAATTTCGTAGGATGTTTACTGAAGTTCTAAACACATTTTATTTCAAATATTCTGCAATCAAATAATTGAATTTTATCTCATATTGATTTTGTAAACATTCAGTAGCAAAATATAACAAATCAATATATGTTTCATAGCTTTTATTGATCCCAAGCTTATAACATTTTTGACTTTAAAACTGAAAACAACTTTATATTATAATGTTCATATAAATATTCACAAAACGAAACTTGTAAATTTTCTAATAAAAATTATCTTTTACGGAGGAAAAGGCACATTTGTTCTTACAAATAATGCTTACCACTCTGTTTTAGCTGTTGTAAGGAAAAACTGAGAGCTATTGGTATTTGGACCAGAGTTGGCCATGGAAAGTAAACCTAAGAAGATCAAAGAATCAGTTTCCTTAATGATTACAACAAAACTTTATGAATGAAACATGAGAAAAATTAATAAATGCATACCAGGCCCAACATGTTTCAAAGTGAAGTTTTCATCTTCAAATTTTCTCCCATATATTGAGCGTCCTCCAGTTCCATCATTTTTAGTGATGTCCCCACCCTGGCACATCTATGAATGGGTGTCAAGGTACTGGCATGGTGATTACATGAATATATATAAATTTGTCTTATTAGAGAATTCCTATTTTAAAGAATTATGCAATTTTTACAAAGCTCTGTGCTCTGTTAAGATGCCATAATGTGCAATAAAGTAACGCTAAACAATTTAGTAAAATTTATTCAACTTATTTCAAAACATATGTTTTAACTGTCACTGATATTATTATAGAAAATATAAAAATTAACAAATTTCAGACACTAAAATACTTTGTCATGGATTTATGAAAAAAATTAAAGGATACAAATTGTGGTATTATACGATGAATTGTACTCCCTCGATATCCATAACCTTTCTCATGAGTACACAAACAGCGAAAGTTTTCTATTAAGGAAAAATTAAGGAAAATATGAATATTGCACTAAATA
The DNA here is from genome assembly GCA_013235015.1 of Araneus ventricosus. Taxonomy (NCBI): domain Eukaryota; kingdom Metazoa; phylum Arthropoda; class Arachnida; order Araneae; family Araneidae; genus Araneus; species Araneus ventricosus. Next base: position 1,298,367 of record BGPR01000118.1, on the reverse strand, counting down.
TCAACAAAAATAATAATAAAAATAATTCATTCTTTTCATTTAGAATTTATTCTGCGATGAAAAATTATTTTACTTATTTTTATATTAGCCTTTTTAAGTTTTTATTCATAAGTATAATTTTTTTCCCATGAAAAATAATTTGAAGGTTGGAAATAAAACAAATTTAGAGCATATGAAAGTCATAAAAATTATACATATTATTGAATTTAAATATTATTAAAACAGCCATTTACAGTTATATGTAGCAATTATTTTCCTATTTTGGAGTTGTAAAAAATACACTCTGCTATTAGAGCTTCATTTCTAAAGTTAGAATGGGAAATAAATATGTGTAGAGGGTGACACTAAAACATCAGGCACAAATTCAAAAGCAGGCAGAGGAAGCAAAAACAAGTAGATTTTTTAAAATGGAATGTACTTGTAAAATTGGCACATTGAGATGGTAGAGGGCACTGTTGTAAATCATCATTCCTGGTGTGAATTTTGAGCAGTTTACATTGCTACTTAGATACAAAGCACTGTATAGCCCATGGGGAAGCAAGATATCTTGTAGAAAAATGTTGTGTGTGTGGCTTTTTAAATGACTAGGTAGAATTTAGGGTTTTAGTAAGTAACTGCATTTCAAGTTCAAAACCATTAAAAAACAATAAAGACAAATGAGGGGGATTCCCTCCACCCATTTGAAAAAATAAAGCAAGTTAATGAACTTTTAAAGAACCATGGCCAACTAGTTCAAAATAAAGCTTAAAAGGTGTCTGTAAATTGGCTAAGTTCAAAATTATCAGGCCATCTAGTACCTGAAAATTAAGGTCAACAGTTATAAACCCGTTAATGCCCAAGATAATTTAAAGCATGGATTTCAGTAAATTGCTTTTAAATTACATTAAAAACACCAAGATTAAGATAACCATGAAGTAAAATTAAATTCCACCATTTTTTTCTTCTTTTTTTTGGGGGGGAGGGGAGATTTAGAAAAATTATCAAAAAATTGGAAGAAAATCATTTAAAAAAATCTTTTTTATAGATATCTATTAAAAGATTTTTACAATATAGTAAAATATCAAAAAATAAAGATTACTTTCAAATTCCTTGTATTAGCTTGAAAATAAATCAATGGAAAAAAAAAATTGAAATGAAGACACTTTGACTTCAAAATCTGGCCAGTTGAAAATTATTTAGGAGTTTGGGAATACATAATGACTTGCTAGAAAAAGTAAAAAAGAAACTAGTGGTTTAGCTTCAAAAGGAAAATGTAATTATCTATAAATAGGATACTGGGAATTAACGGGTTAATGGTGAATATAACAATTTATTTAGAAAAAAATTTTGTGGGTAAAATTAGCATCTTATGTGTTACCTATGTTTTTATGAGATTAAAACATTATAAAAATATTATTTAATAAGTGGAAATGTAACTATATTCCTTTTAATTTTCTTTATTTTAATTTTTTTTCGGGGGGGGGGGATTACTGTTAGCCAATGCGGGGGGAAGGAAGAGGGAAGCACAGAAACAGAAGTTTACTTCAGGTGTGAAAATTTCTAGAACTGGCTGTTTAATAAATTTAAAAATAGTAAATTTCTATAGCTGAGGTTAACTTAAATAAGTGGGTGATGAACAAAAGAGTGTCTGTAAATGAAATCAATAGTTTAAATGAATAGTTTCAATAAAAAATTAATGCCATTCAAGATGCAAATATAAAAAATAGATCATATAAAATATAGCCATGCTGAAACAATATTTTTTGTTTTATCACAGGAACAACAATATCTACAGCAAAAACAGGTAAAAACTAATAAAATGAAACATTATTTCAACAAAGTTAATCTTAAAAAAAATTAGATCATGTTTATCAGAACTGCAAGAATTCAGATACATTTTTTAAATGTTTAATTTTACCAAAATGAAGATTCATATTAAGAGGAAATGAAAAGAGAAAGAAATTTTTCAGAATCAGTAGCAATACTGGAAAGCATCAGAATAAAAACATGTTAATTATCCATATATTTAAAATAATTTGGTAAAACTTTTAGACAGTTTGCCAGCCCTAACCACTCGACTGATTTCGACAATTTTTATTTCATATGAAAGCTTATGACGTCTAGATATGCCATCAAGGGTTGTCTGCCTTCCACCCTCCTCCATTTTTGAATGAAATAGAAAAAGCATTACTCCACTGTGCATTCTATATGGGGAAAAACCTTCAGACAGTTTGCTAGCCTCAACCACTTGAACGATTTCGACAATTTTTATTTCATATGAAAGCTTATGATGTCTAGATATGTCATCAAGGGCCGTATGCCCTCCGCACTCTTAATTTTAAAATAAATGGAATATATTAACAGAAATAAAGGAGAGTGATTGCAAAATAGTACAGAGTTCCTGAGCTTTGATTTCACCAATTTATTATGTCACGTCTTTAAAAAACTAACCAATCAGAATGCTCCGCTTAATTTTCGTAAGCTTAAAATAATATTTTTTATTTGTATGCAGTTCTGTTGCATCTCATTGCAATTTAATTTAGTTTTAATAGCAGACGATTTTGTTAAGACATCTCTATAAATATTATTATCTTCATTTTATTTAATATTTATTCAGCATCAATAGCAAACGATTTTGGTTCTATTCTAAACTTATTTTTATTAGATTGGCAACAAGAAAATTAGTTGTTGCTAAAAAGCTTTTATGGAATGCAGCATTGTTAAATGAGAGAATAAAGTTCTTTTTGAAATAAACATTTTAATTTTTTAGATGACTTTTTGCTTTCATTACTAATCCTTACAGTTCCATCAACATAGCATGTCAAAAATATTGTAAAATGCCTATTGTAAGAGATGGAAACTGTTGAATTAGTGCAATATCATTCTGTATCTGTGGATCTGAAGACTTTCATGCCGAAATTCGTGAGAAAGTTATACAAAACGTTACAACTTGATAGGATTTATCAAAGATTTTACAATTTTAAAGGAAGCTGTTTTCTACAAAGAATATAAAATCTACTATGGTTTTATAGTCTGTTCCATTGATCTTCATGCAGTATTTAAAACTGAAAAAAAGTAGTGTCTGAGAGCCTTGAAGCAGCAAGGTGGCAGGGGCAGTGTGGAGCAAAGAGGATGCTGGACAGGAAACCGCCTGTAGGGTGGCATGAGTGGCTAGTAATATAAAATATTCATGTGGAAACATCTGGGTCAAATCGATTCAGTCAGGTAAAACCTGAGTTCTTTTGAACAGAATATGACCAATAAAGTTATATAATAATAATAATAAATAGTTCACACCAGCTGTAAGAGGGACTATATCTTTTCTAAGCATCATCTGAATTCTTCCAATTTCTTGACCATCAATGGATATGTCAAAATAGACAATAGGATTGGACTTTTGTCTTTTTCGTTCAGGGTCTTCCTCCTGGATTAAAAGAGAAAGAACATATTTCAGGAACTAATGTTAAATGTTCACTGGCAGGGAAACTAAGGGAACAACCAAAAAAAAGTGATTGAGATTAATTCTATTAAGTGAAATCCAATAAAAGGTAATTAGTAGGTAGTTCAAGGTCAACAATATTAAGTAATCTAATGGATTTCACCTTTGCCACAGAGAAATAAGCAAATTTTTTGCCCAATCTTTTGGAGTGTCTGGGAAGGAGTGTAAGTGGTTGTTTCGAATTCTAATTTCAAGGATTGTATGAATGGCTTGATAAATATTTTAAATAAATATTTAATAAAAAAAAATTGCATGTGTATGGTAGAATATGTTATTGAGATTATATCTGATGGATTGTGATAAATGGTGGGCAATTTGGAGAATGGTAGACATGGCACAGTTGTGTAAATAGATTAAATACATTGGTGATGTATGCAGACAACCAGCTTAAATCAAACACATGCCAAAACAGACATTCAGAATTAGAAAACACAGACAACTAGAAGAACTAGACACCTGACAATGTCTCAGATTGCAATGGAATTTATTGCAGCTGCAGGAACTCAATTGTCTAAATATGCTATGAGTGAAAGAGGGTTTGAAAGAATCCCATTATTTGTCTCCCACTAACTAAAATGCAAAATACACCAAGTTGATTGAAGCACCACTTACTGGAGCCGAATTCTCTTTACTGATCTGTTTTTCTTTGAAGAGTGGTCCAGATGTGTCTGGATGGAGCTAAACACAGACAATAAGCTTGAAAACATCCATGAGAGGCATCAGTACAAAGGTGGTGGAATTATGATGTGGACGGGTGTAATTCTGAATGGCCATATTGACCTATACATTTTTTGCAGTGCAACTATGAATGGTGAATAAGGTTCCTGATCTCCATGTCAAGTTGTTTAAGGATGCAATCAGCAATAATTTCCTTCAAATGAATGCCATAGAAAATAAGTCCCCACTGCTCTGTGCCAGTGTCTGATTATCTTGAGGATGAAGGAATCCAGTGCATGGAATAGTTAGCAAACTCCCATGGGTTAAAATCTGATAGAGCATGAGTAGAAGGCAACAGGAAGTCATCTCGGCCCCTACCTAGCACTTTGAAGGAGGTTTAAGGCACTGATCACTCTGTTGGTTTGACAAGGTTCTAACTGACATTTTCACCAAAAATGAGATTATGAGTTTATACTATTATACTAAGTTAAATCTATACAATGAACTGACTCTACTTGAATTCTAGTGATAAATAAACGAACTAATAGTGTGCCATGATTCTATCACTGCAGACGATATTATACTTTTCAGTTTGACAAAGTTCTATCTGCTTTTATTTTGACCACTAATCAGCTGTGTCATTATTCTAGCAGGGCTATGATTGTTTGCTTGAGCACTAACAAGGATTTGCATTCATTATAAAAGTTTTGTGTACTCTTTTACAATAGAATAAACTTAAATTCATTGCCATAGCAACATGGAAAATAAGTCGTGCGATCTAAAAAGTTTGCCTGATTTATTCAGTGACACAGACAATGAAATTGATTTCGTCCATTCCACATCAAATGAGAGTAGCGATAATTCAGTTTATCGCTAGTTTCATTCAGAGTTATTTAATCTTTATTGTAATATTTAATTATTTTGTAATACGGTATTTTTAAAGAGTATAATATTTACGTATATTATATTGCATATACAATAATATAAAGCTACACTGTAGACATACTATTTCTAACCACACCCTTTATTACCAGCCAGCCAGCTTAGCTTAAGGCAGCTTACCAGCAGACTTTTTTTTCTTTTATGTTAAATGAAGGAAGAAGAAAAGGTGTTTAATGCTTAATGAAATGCCATCACTTAAACCAAATGAACCGAATCAAACTAATATAAATTATTATGAAACTTCAGCAGGAATCGAAGACAAAGAAAAATTGATGTTCTAAACACAGAGATTAATGAGTAAATTTAGTTTTGTGATAGCTATATTTATTTACAACTTTGTATCATTGTGAATGTTTCATGTTCCACCTGGAATAGCCTAGGCCTATGGCTTTTAAGAGAAAAAATGAATAAAAGAGAAACAAAATAAAAAAGAAACTTTCAAAAAGGGAAAGTTACTCCGGCCGCTAAATTTTTAATTAATTTTATTTTTATTTGTTAAATGTTTGCCCATAATATGGTGTTAGTTTTTATTATTCTTGTCATCTCAAAAGGGGAACATTTTTTGACTTAAAAATAAAACCTCTTTGCCCTACCGTAAAAGATTTGTTTCAAACTCGATATTAATGATTTTTTAAAAATAATTTTTAGAACACAAGAACGTGACCAAACCCCAAAGAAAGCTAGGAAAATTTTGACTAATCCTATGAAATGGAAGTGTAATGCAAGGAAAATAGCTCACCCAACAGGCAAGTCTTACATAAGCAAAAGGGGAGAAAATGCATCAGAAAGAAGAGTGAAAACATTGAAAAACTGTAATTTGGAAAGTAAATTTAAGTGTGACGAAAACATTTCAGATACAGAGCGCTCAGATATTGATGATTCATTTTATTCCTTAGGCATAGCTACAGAAAAAAAGCATTTTCTTATTAACACAACGTGTTGATTGTTAACGGCAAAACCAAAGAGATTGAGAAATGAACAATGAGTCGAAGCAGAGGAATTTGATTGGATGGAAGATGAAGACGAAGCAGATAATGAGAAGAATAATAGAAAAATTAAGTCGTCAAGAAGAAAGTTTTCCTTTAAGTACTTTTTTTGTAAAGGGAGAGAAAATACAGGTATGCAAGTCTTTCTACTTAGGAATATTATCTATATCGCTAAAGCCAGTATACACTGCACATTCAACTAAAAATGTAGAAACCAACACATCAACCCAGGACCAAAGAGGAAATAATGGAAACAGTAGAAGAGTACCCAGTTTTAGTATGAGAACACATAAAATCCTTCCCCATAGTAGAGTCCCACTACTGCAGGGCACATACCAAAAGAGAATATTTGGGTTCTCACCTCAGTATTGGAAAAATGTATGAATTATACAACAGTGTTGCACTGAAAAAATAACTGCAGTTAGAAAATCAATGTACTACAGAATTTTTGTCATGGAGTTTAACCTTGGATTTCACTCCCCAATAATCAACAGATGTGACGTTTGCGAGAAATTCAAAGTGGCGAAACAAACTCAAACACTGACGGATGACATTCAATACGAGTATGATTTGTATCAAACATCAAAAATGAACATGCAAGAAGTTAGGAATGAGGAGAAGAAAAACAAAGATTTGTCTGTATTGTTATTTGACTTACAAAACACAATACCGACTCACAGTGGCGGATTTGGGTCGGGGGGGGGGGGCGCGGAGGTCATAAAAATTTTTGGTATTGTCATGATGAAACTGAAACCTCATGGCTAATGTAAATCAAAACACTTTAACTTTACAGATTGTACTCACCTGATAATAAGGATAATAAAAGACACAATACTTTCGATAATTTAATAAAAAAATGCAATGAAGCAACCAGCCAAAAAATGTCTTTGACCACGTCAACGCTACAAGTACAACTGTAATGACTAGAAAAGTAGGAAAATTTTCGAGCCTGTCAAACCAGAAAGCAATGTTGTCCAGTTTTTATTATTTTTTTAAAAAAGGGAAATTCAGAACAAACAGTTATAGTGATTTTAAATAAAACCAAGATTTCTGGCTTAGATATAGGGGGAGCTGCAGCCCGATAACCCCCCGGATTTGCCACTGCCGACTCCACATGCTAATATTAGTTCTTTATTTTACCTGAGAAAATTAAACATCTACAACTTGACTGCATATTACACGCCTACTAAACATGTACATATTGTGTCTTGTAGAGTGAAAATTTATCTGGCTGTACTAGTAACGATATTGCTGTGTTTTTCATAAAATACTGACATTACTAGCTGAGGAAAATGACATAATTGAGTTGATAACATGGCCGTATTCATGTGTTCCCCAAAATCGAAATTCAATCATTTCAAACTTAGTTCTATATTTTCTCAAGGGTAATCCTCAAGTAAAATCAGTTACTATGAAATACTCCTTACCAGGACATTCATGTGTCCAAGAAGTTGATAGTGTTCACAGCAACATTGAAAAAGCCATGAACAAAACTGACTTCTATTCTCCAATTGGATTAATTAGAAATTTAAAACAAATCAATCCAAGACACCATATAGTGTCATACAAATGCAGCCTGATGACTTTAAAGTTTTTCAAGAAACAGCAAAACTTTTAAGTTAAAAGATTATGCCATTCACTGGTGTGGCAGTTTTGAAATTTACCAGAACCCTGTTCACCGTGAATTTCAAAACATCATACAACAAATTTGAACCAGAAAATTCTGCAAATATCAAGTTTGCTGAGACATCTATGAGGGGCTCGACAAAACATATTAAACAGAAAAGACCTTAGAAAACTGCAATTTGAGTGTATTCCAAGTAACACCTAAGGTTCAAAAGGCTGCAAAAGAAGTAAGTGATCAAAAAAAGAAAGATATAAAAACAACATTTCTTTTCATGCCTAAAACAGGATTGGGAATATTTTATAATGCTATATTACATTTTTAATAAACCTAAAAATGGTGCCATTCCATTTAGCATGATACAAAAAGTTATTTTATTTTTTCCATTAAATTTTGAATCTAGTTAGAACTTTTTACCACACCAATGTAATTTATATAATAAAAGCGTTACCTTGACGAAGTTCTATGTGCAGTTAGAACTATGTCTCTTTTGCAAAAGCTCTTTCTGTTTTGAACAAGGTTCTAACTGCATTTTGTTATGGGGTCATTCAAATGTGTAACATGTTTTTATTTTTTGATCCCCTCCCCTTGTCGCAAAATAAAATAAAACCCCCCCTCTTATAATTCATTAAGCAAACTCAACCCCAGTTCTTTTTTTCGGCATTATAGCAGTAATAATCTAATTTAAAAAATTTTAGGACTTAATTCAAATAAAAAACTCTAACTAGGCTTAAAATGAAAAAAAAAAATGTAACTTTAATTTGCTTACAATTTCAAGTTTAAGCTTACAAAAATCAAGTTTAATTTTCTTTTGCCAAATTTAACTTTTTTTTTCAAATTATTTATTTTAAATTAAATTATTTGTGCAAGTTACAAGAGATTTTCGGAAATGAAGTGATTTTAATGTCTTACGTAAGCATCACTCATACTCCCCCTCCCCCCTTTGTCAGCAAAAATAAGCAAATCGCAACCCCCCCCTTGGGTGCTTACGTAATATTTGAACGACCCCTATGTTCGAAAATAAAGGAATTAATTTTTTTTTCAAATAAACAATGGAACCTCTAAATAAAAGCCTTTTTATGTAATTATAAAATATTAATTAAATTAGATGAGAAATAAAAAAGTTTAAAAGGTGTAATCTTTAAACTATTTTTTCTCAAAACTGACTCAGATGCAGTTAGAACCTTGTCAAACCAAGGCACCATATTCATCATGAAGACACCTTTTTACTGCAGGCACTCCCAACAGTATAATGCATAGGATGGAAAATAGCAGTAAAGCTTGCATTATTTCCCTCAGGGATGACCACACATTTTATTAAATTTTTTTTATGTCTCTTTATCAAGTTGTAACATGGAGTTTTCTCTACCGCCACCTTATATCACATTTTTTTATCATCTTATTTATTTATAGCAGATTTTAAAGATTTGTCAGGCATGACAAAATAAAGAGCTTATGCAAGTTTCATGTTTTGAGTTGCATTGATATTCAAGTTACATGAGCTTTTATAATTTCTCCTTTAATTTTTCCTGCCAGTGCACAAATATTTAACTTACAGCATAAAATTTTCAGAATAATTAGGAAATTAATGTTGAGCAAATGATCAATTACTTATCCCTTTAAGACCGAACCAGTACGATCATGAGGGTTAGACATTAGCTAGCATTTCTGCTTCCTGGAGAGTTGTATTTAATAAATGCTGGAAAGGAACAACTGTTCTAGTTTCCAGAATATCAATAGTATCTAGTTTTCTCAAAAGACGGCAGAGACAGTCCATATTTCAATTATAATCGAGTTAAATCTGTTGGGAACAAATTTGCGCTGAACATTTGAATTATTTATCTGTCGCAATTAGCTAATAATTAATAAATATTTGATTGCTTAGATACCAATTATTAATTTAATGTTGAAATAAATAAAAAATGTTAAGAGTTAATATAATTGCTCTTTACGTTCGGGTTCGGCTTTATTTGAGCTCACTGTCCAAAAATCGACTTCCTTTCAGCAGTATCTTCTCACATGATCCGATGCACACCTTAATGTTTTCTTTCGACAGTATCACTAAGTAAAAGCATTAAGACTAGAAATGGGTACTATATTAAGAAGAAAAAAAAATTAGTTTAAAAAATACATGGTTCACACATTTCCTATCACCTAAAAATGAAATATTTTACATATAAACAGTTTTTTCTGCTTTTAGCTTTTTCAGAAGAGAGTTTAACGAAATAGTATGTCCCACCACCTCCAACGGTCTTCAGTATTCCTCGAGAAACTTCCATGAATCGCATTGTCATTTTTACCATATCAGCACTCAAATGTTGCAAGCTCTTTCAAAGTATTTTGAAAGATTTCTTTGAAAGTTTCAGAACAAAGCAGAAAACTCACAGAAAGTTCCACACTAGAATATCACTCTGTTATTGAAATCCTATCTTCCTCCATAGTTCACTATTGGGGAAGTAAGAAGAATTTGTTCTCAGTACATGTGTTCATAATTTTTCTATTCCGAGAAATAAACTAGGTACAAAAGCCGGCAAAACTGATGCTATATTCAACTATCATATGTACATCTGGAAATACTGCCAGTCCTAATGATCATGCGAAATGATCTGTGGTCTTCCTTGAATATAATCAGTATAGGAAAAGAATGTGTACACAATAGACATTGTCAGAGGAAATACAGGAAGATTTTCTAAAGAAGCAGGGAAAGTAAATTGAAGGGGGCACTCTGACATTTCGTGAAGGTGAGATATTGCATGATCCATGAAGTTTCATTTGCCTTTTGAAAATACAGGAGTATCCCTTATTTCAGAAGAAAGCACTTCTAAAACTCAGTGTGAGAAATGTGATGTATATTTATGTTTATCAAAAACTAAGAGCTGTTGCAAAAATTTTCATTGTAAAAAAAAAAAAAATCTTTAAAATAGTAATTTCCTTATTTACAAATATCGTTTTTCTTGTAAATTATAAATTGTTTATTACGATGCCTAAATATTTGTTTCTTTGAGTAATTAATATTGAATGAAAACTAAACTTTGAAAAATAAACGAGGTGAAGCTTACCTAGATAATGCCTAACCCACATGATCATAAGGGTTCACATTGACACAGAAAAAAACTAACCTGCACAACTGTACAGGTGCGCTCCTGCATTTGAGGGACATGCTAAATTTTTTAAATTATTTTTTACAGTACCAATAGGATCCAAGACCACCTATAAACTAAAAAAAAATAATAATAATAATAATTAATTTAAGGATGAAAATATTTCCGGTCTTAAATGGCTATAGGAACATGCATGATTTCTCAAGGTGAAATCAGAAAAAATGCTAGACAATGTTCTTCTCAAACATAACATAAAATTTCAAACTTTGAAGATTCTTCGTTGTAATTAGGATTCGAGTGCACATATTAAACACCAATTGAAAAAAAAATTACCTCATCTTCATCATGTTTTCTTTTATTTTCACCATCTTCTGCTTCATCTGCTTCGAGAGTTTCACCAGCATGCTCCTTAAGCCAGTTATCATCAGACCATACTATACAAAATAAAAAAACTAAGTTTTTAAATGCTAATTTGATTCACTTCATTTTTGGAACAGAACATGCAGAATATATTAGCACAATAAAAGAGAAATTACAATGGATTAAAATATTCAAAAACACAACCAAAAAGTATAAGTGCAATTTAAATAATAAATGCAAAATGATACCTAAACAAATTCTGGGACCAATTTTTTTCTTCCCACCTTTGTAAATTCAAATTTTTTTTTAAAACATCAATGTATTGTTTAAATAAACACATACAAATAATTACATACTGATAGCACCATACTCCTATACCCTTTTTACACAGAAGGATTTTTTTTTTTTCTATTTGTAAGATTTTGGTAACAAAGCAAATGAATGATTTGAAAGAACAACTAATTTGCATTGAATTCTGCATAAAACTTATTAGTCATGCATTTAGGAATAAATCTATGGCATGCTCAAAACTTTTTGATAAAAAAAAAAAAACATTTTACACAACACGTCATAAACATTTTAAAGAGGGCCAAATTTCAACAGAAGATGACAACACAGGTTTCTCTTTTTTAAAAAAACCTTTGGTAGTGGTTCATTTTAGATTTATATCAGTAAATGTAACAGTTAATACCAAATTGAATGTTAACGTATTAAGATGTGTATAGGAAAAAATATAATGAAGTTGGTCTGAAATGTAGAAAAAAATGACGGGAGGCTGTCTTTTTCAAACAGCCACTGATGTTAAAGGCGTAGGACTACTTTACTCGTGTGATTCTTTTGTTTCTCGAAGTTACTCTCAATTCACTTTTGTTTCTCAAAGTTAGTCTCAATTCTCTTTTGTTTCTCTAAAATACTAATGTATGGAAAATTGGCAAAATACAATGAAACTAAGGTTACAATGAAAATTGTTTTATTTCTTAATAAAATATATTACAATTCTGTGTAGAATCAGTCAATGATATGAAAAGTAACATACATAATTTAATAATTTGTAACTAATGTTTCTTGTAAAAGTTGAATCAATATATGAATTCCCAAGAGTACTAGGATAATTTGTTGGCACCATGCTCAAATCAAAATGCTTCTTCATGAAACTGAACGCTTTCTCATTCTCTTTGACATCTACATTAAAGTCACCCATAACAATAATTGGAACATCTTTATCTATATGAAACTCTTCATCAATCAGCAAACTTGTCTCTGAATATTTATACTTTTTGGAATCGTTTGTAGAGCAAGTGTAACTATTGAACACAATCGATATTTATTTTAAAATGCTTATATAATGGCTGGTTCTGCAAATACTCCAACCAAGCTCTAACAATGTGTTTCCTCACTATACCACTCAAGTAAATTGATTTATGAATTAGACGTCACCAATTCATGCGTATTTTTGTCCAACCATGCAACTCAGTAATCGCTGAAATACAATTCCGATTTTCAATTTGTTTTTGTAACTTCTGTTGCCACCCCTTATCTCTAAAACAAGACATTAGTTATATTTTTAACATATGTAGTTACTGAGATATAGAGGATCTCCCATACGTTTTTTGTGGTGTTTTGGCATGTGAATCAAATTCCTCCCCGAAACTCCAATGGGAAGAACGTAGTCCTACATTAAAAACAACAATGGTTACTTCATCACGATAATGCACAAACACATACAGCTATTATAGTATGGCAGTTCTTAGAATGCAATGAGCTAGTAACTGTTCCACAATGCCAATATTCACCAGATTTGAGTCACAGAAGACTTGTTCCGTTTGGGTAGAAAATACTTAAAAAGGATAAAGATTTTAAACAAAAAGACATTATTGAAAAATCACAAGTACTTTTATCTATACCAAAAAATTCTTATCAAGCAGTTTCTGATAACTGGGGTGAGAGGGGATGGCAATGCTGCATCAATGCAAAAGGATTGTAATTTGAAGATGACAAGGGTTATGATAAGAGTAGAGTCTTTTTCAACATAAGAATTCACCAATACTTAAGTGAGTTTAATGAATATAGGAATATTCTGTAGAAACCTCATTTAATAATAAATTTATTCTTATTATCACTATTTGTCAAATATATCATGTATATGTCTTTCAATAAACTGGAGAAATTTTACATGAATTTATTATTTATTTCAAGAAAACAAAGAATAACAATATATTACCTGCTCTGGTTGAACCTTCCTTTATTCTCATTGGTTTTGCTAAATTCACACGTATTGTTCTCCCAAAAAGTTCAGAGTCATTCTAAAAAAAGAAAGAAAGAAAAAAAAAAAACGTTTAAGCTATCAGAAGATATGAAACTTTGAGCAATATCATACATTCCCAAGTAATATTTGGTTTAAATCAGGAAATGCTTATGACTGGAGTAGAATATAGCTAAAACTTCTCAATAAAACATTTGAATTATAATACTAAAAGTAAGTTTTAAAATTTATCAATAAACATTAAATGCAATTCTGGTTAATAACATAAAATAAATGAAAATCTTTACTAATAATAAAGGAGAATGCGTGTGTCTTGGCGCTCTACAAATCAGACTGCTGGACATAGAGCTATGAAATTTGGCACAAATATACTTTGGAGGGTGGGAATGTGCACCTTGGAGCCCCTTTTTTGAAATTTTAATTAGAATTTCAATTAATTTAAAATTAAAAGAAATTCTGACTTTTTCCTTAATAAATTCAAAATCATTTTTACACCATCTGAAAGTGCAAAAATTGCCTTTCCAAGGATATCAATTAAGTTGCCGTACAGTGTTTTCTCAAATTTTAATAAATTTAAAAAATATTTTTCAGCATAATTTACAACAATACTTTTCATTGTTGCAACGCAACTCATCGTTTTCATTGTTTAAACAAATATTTAATTGCATATTTCTCTCTCATTGTTGTAATCTAAGATAATATCCTACTATACATTTTGCTTTCATCTTTTATTTCATCAAAAATTTTGTGAAATCTATAAACCAAGCTCTCCGAGATATTGCTTTGCTTACATTAAGAAATATATCCATTAAGCTGAATGGTTATGGTTGCTATGTTTTCATCCTTTTCTCAGCATGTTTTAATCCAGCTAACATGCCGCTGGCCATAAAATGTGCTGCATCATTGTAATGTTGAAATCAAATGCATATTTTACAAGAGGAATAAGAAAGTAAAGATAGTGCCGACAACATGGAATTAGAAGTTACAATGACATAGTCAGTTATTTGCCTTAATTAGGACCATTTATATAGACAATGAACAGAAGAGGTCCAAGGTTACTAATAGAACTTGGGTTAAATATCTACCACAATCTGAAGTTTAAAATTACGTTGTTAAGAGAACCATAAATATAAAATGATGCAAGATTCAATTGAAATCATATTCCCAGCGAACAAGCTGGTCGCCAGAGGAGGTTAGTATTAAATAAATATAGAGATATTTAATAAATATAGCACATTAGAACAGAGGCAAGGAATAATAGCTGAATCATTACTATCTTTTTATCAAGTGTCACAATGGCTGTACTATTTATAAAAAAAATACATTACAGGTCAATTAAAAAAACATAGCTAAAATTTCATTTATATGACAAAGAAATTTTTGCCTTGCATTCTTCCTCCCTCTCAACTGGCTATGTTAGTTTTTTTTAATAAATTCAAAATTAAAATAGCAATGAAAAACTCAAGAGTATATCTTGAGTGGCATCACATGCCCATGTCAAACAGGATTTAATTCCTTATGAAAAAATAACATCAATATACTACGTAGCACAAAATAAATGTATGCAATTAAATTCATTTGAATTGCAGTTGATTTATTGCCTCTATAGTTTTGATATAAAAAGTGGCTGTGAAGTCAAGGCCATAAATTTTAACCATATCATGACTTCTTCATGATTCAACAGGATAAAAAAATAAGTTATCTACAAAGAGACAACTTTCATATATGTACATGTGTTTTGACATTCACAACACAGAGAAAACAAACACACCCTAATTTATTTGGGCCACATGTCCCAGAAAAAAGATAGGATGAAAACAAATTTAACATAAATTTTTGTTATTAATGAAGGAGCATTCAAATTAATAATTATTATGTATAATTATACATACCATATTATCTATAGCAGCTGCAGCTTCCTGTAAGAGAAAATAAAGTGAGTATCTTTATAAACCAATTTCAGAGAAACCGAAAGATTTCCAGAGAAAAAGAAAGATTTCAGAAATCTGATAGTAAAATCATTACCTCTGCTGCTTCAAATTCCACAAATGCAAACCCCCGATGCTTTTCTGTGATAAAAAGTTAAGGCAATAAAAATCAATATGAAAAGATTTCTTTAAATTATCTATGTCTCTGCTATCAATTTTTATTATTACTATCTAAAATCAATTGCCTGCTTTCTGTAAATTTAGCTTTAATTACATAAACATATAGCAGCAGAAATATATAAATAAATAATAAGGAAAAGGATACGTGTTTCATAATCTAAAGGAATCTGAATGTCAATTATTTCACCAAAAGGAATAAAAGCAGCATGAATAATATCTTTGTTCACTTCTTCAGCTAGACCACCTGGCGGGGAAAACATGAATTTTGACAGAATAAATAAACTATTAAAAGCACAAATTTGGAAAACACTTTATTTATTTATTTAAAGAAAATGCACACTACCAATAAACTCCAATTACAGAGTGCATGACACAAAAAGAACATCAAGCACACAAACAACAAAAACTGTAAGTAGGGAACCTTAACAACATTACAAATCATAATAGAAAATTAAAAGTTGATTGTGAATCATTAAAACATAAAAAAACATATTAAAAAAGTAAACATTTTTCAAAAAGCATAAAGAGTTTAAAAATTGAATACAGTCATATATGAAAACTTTAAAAAACAATATTCTGAATTTAAAAATTGAATGCATTCAAATATAAAAACATTAAAAAATGCATGAAGCACTTAAAAACTGAATACAGTTGAATACAAAAACATTAAAAAAACGTATTAATAATTTAAAAGTTGCACTTCATCTTAAAATTACCAAAAGACATAAATACATAGTTAGCCATGGCCTGGCCGAAGCCATGCAGTCCAAATGACAGGTCGCGCAAAGCAACCCCACCCAAACAATTCAACTTTCTAGCTACAAAGGGACAAATAAAAACAAAAACCGAAAATAAAATTTTCAAAGTGAAAAAGCATGGTCAAACAATTCTTTGACAATATCAGAAAAGGCCTGTCTCAAAAAATTCAATTTTTAGTAAGTCTCCGAGTTCTTTACTTTGCCAATTACTGGGCCAAGACTGCCCAGTAATGAGCCCACTTACGACACTCAAGGAGCACATGAGAGACAGAACCTTCACTTCTTCCACACAGGCATTAGGGATCTTTACCAAAAAAGTGAGCCTAATGACAAGGAAAAACGCCATGGCCGGTAAAAACTTGATTTAAGAAGAAATCACCATTCATTCGCTTATACCAAAAGACATATTAGAAATATCAAGTTCTTCAAAAAAGCTATTAAAAAATTTTCAAAATTTATATAACAAGAATTTATCCATATAATTAAAGCTAGCAAACATATTCTGAAATAAACTGTTGACCCTAAGATATCTGGCAGGCACAGCAAAATATATGGATCTTAGTATGTCACTGCAATCAATCAGATTATTGATGACTTTATTAAAAAAAAATTATAAAAGGAAATTGAATCTTTTCTCCATGAAAATTTAAATTCTTACTTTATGTAACATTTAATCTGTAATAAAAGTCAGAATCAGTTGTTGTTTAGTCAGTTATAGGGCAGACTGTTGGACCTAGAATGACCAAACATGGTACAATACAAATCGAATACACTAGACATTAAAACAAAAAGTATTTAATTTTTTTCTGCAAATAATTGTTTTCTGTTATAAATTTATCTATTTTAAAAGATTTTATAATTTCAAATGATTCTCCCTAATATAGGCTCAAGTTATATCAATTACTACATCTTTTGTCTTAAATGATACTGTTCAGCAACGAATTCCGATACTACTACTTTGGGACGATTTTACACCAGAAAGGGGTGTCAGGCAATGAGTGTATTTACAGAGTTCTTTGTTAGATCAAGCTCAGTAAAATGTAAACATCACCCTTCCATTCTTCACTTTCTCCTATTTTGATGAAAATAACTCCTCCCGGCACATGCACAAAAGCGTGGAGGGTTTCCGAATCTGATGCTAAACAATACTTGGATTATTTTTTGGTAATTTTAATTGAAATTAAAATTTGTTTAAAATCTTTTCTGTAATACTGCAAGAATTTAAAACCATTTAAAAATTACTCTCTTTGTCTTTTCAATATTTCAAGTGGTTTATAACAGTCATTTCCTTTAGCTATCTTTCAAAGGCCATACATTAATTGGTTCAATAATTTTGGTATCACTTTGGGGATAATTTTAATTCAAAATAATCTATATTAGGCAAATACAATAATTATTTCAAACTACTTGTAAATTTAAAATTTTATTAATTTAACTGTACCATTGCTATTTAATAAAATGGATGAACTAGATGATTGGTGAAGGTAGCTATTTTTGAAATAAAGGGAGTAATACAACACTGCAAAAACAGCCATAATATATATATATATGTGATATTTTAATTTTTTAACTTTCCTAAATAATCTTAACGACACCTCATTTTAAATACTTCTACTTTCATCATAATTAACGCACTACAACTTTCTTTTCAAATCACGAGTTCTAAAGGGGAAATTCCCTATTCTGGGTATTTAAGCATTCTGCGCATTCATTTCTGCCCTTTTTTCACGCCAGCATGTAAGCTTTCAACAACAACGCGCCGCTCGGGCGTAAACTTCTGAAATCTGGTCATGGAGCTACGTAAAAATTAAGTACTTTACCTATGAAGAAATAACGTAATGCCTGAATAAAAGATTTAAACAAATATCGTCTCTTCCTTGATGACAATGGACTGCCTTTCACCTTTTTAAAGCCTGATCTTTTATATATATATCAAACATTATATATATATAATGTTTGATGCCTGGAGTTTTTAAAATTGATTTTCACTATATTTGATGTGCTGATATCAAATATTAAAACAGTTTCTCTCTATCAGCTATATCTTTTGAAATTCAGTGTAGCAAAATTATGAAATATATAAAACTTTACAGAGCAAGTTATTCCATGAACAGGAAAATTAAATGAAAATAAATAAATAAATAAAAGAACGAATATTAGCATCTTTTCTTACATAGGAAATTCTGTGATGAATGGAAGAATATAATACCACAGTTTTGGTCATGGAGAAGATTAAGTTTCACCAGCATCAATGGACAATTTGTGTGGATTTAAAAAAAAGTTTCCTTGGTCAGGAATGGAGCCACGTGAAATATCCTCATGGGATAATCCTCATAAATAATGGGATAGCAGAGCTAAACCATACCACTGGATAAGAAAAGAGTGACATGTGAGAGAGAACATGACTGTTGGAAAAAGAAATGCTAGACGTGAACCCTTAGTCAAGCAAGATAGAACCATTTCGCTTCTGCTGCATGTAAAGCTAAGGATAATGAAACAGTTCATGAAAGGTCTTGATCAGAATAGCTCTTACTTTGTATACATAGGACAAAAAAAATGTCTGGAATAAGTACAGAAAAATTTAAAGCTAGAATTTTTGATGGTCCCCATATTAGACACCTCATAAACAATCATTTTTTGGATTCTATGAATGAGACACAGCAAAAAGCATGGATCTTATTTGTCCTTGTTTTGTAAATAATGTTAAGATTGATTTAAACAGAGAGTCTTCAAATCAATTTGAAGAATCTGTATCTATCGGAAATTTTTTTTTACACAATTTTATTAATATAGTTACAATGCTTGATTTAAAACAAGATTACAAACTGGGTTGCTTGTTGTAGGTGTTCAAAAGACAGCCTCATAATAAAGACATCCCTCACCACTGATAATCAATAATTTTTCAATCATGCCAAAAATATTTGAAAACCTTTTTGTTGCATTTAATACAAACATCACAGTTTAAATAAAAAATTTAATCATAACTGAAAACTTTTTTAAATTTCTAAAATTTTCCTTTTCTAATATAAAAGATAAGGCGTTTAAAAGACTGTCATCTATGCAAGACGGATTTTTACACAAGGCAAAAGAAATTATATTAACATCTTGAAACAATATAAAGACAGCAGACATTAAAAATATTATCCAACTATTTCTCATGTACTGTTCATGCACACATTTCAGATTAGTTTCGAGACAATTAGAGTTGGTTTGGGATTTATTGGCGCAAGAGCCAAATGTGGCCATGCTGCGCCAAACGTACGGTGAAAGTACAGCATATGGTGGGATATAAAATCATGATTATGGTACTAAAATATTCGTTTCAAATGAAAAAGAGTTAAAAGGAAAGAATGATAACACGGAAGTACAAAGCAATCAAATATGATTTAAAAAACCAATTGATTGTAGGAAAGAAAAGACCCTAGGATGAGGATTCTCTCCCACTACGTCTTTAAGTGATAAAAATGTTGCATTAAAAAATGACTGACGCTGAAAGGTGAAAACTGGACATTCAATTAAAATATGAAGAACTGAATAAGGTGCTTGGCATGAAGTGCATATAGGTGCGGGCTCAGCAAAAAGCAAGTGCTTATGAGTAAACCGCATGTGTCCAATACGGAGACGAGTCAATATGACATCTTTTCGCCGAACTGGAACACCAGGCCACCTACCAAGAAAGGGTTTTAAGGAGTGTAGTTTGTTTTGTTCTTGCAAATCCCACAGTTGTTGCCAACATCAGACAAAGGAACCGCACTATTGAGGGGGACAAGTGCAGATTTAGCAGCAGAGTCTGCCAACTCATTGCCCTTAATACCCGTGTGGCTGGGAACCCAGCAAAACAGTATGTCAAAACCTTTGTTTCTTAAATCTTCCATTTGAAGTAAAATATCACAAATGACAGGATTATTAGAAGATTCAGTCTGCTGTAAACTTTGCAAGACACTCATACTATCAGTGTATATACAGAATTGCCTTGTATTTTCACTCGAGATGCGCTGTAAAGTACATGAGATAGCAGTAGCCTCCGCAGTATAAATAGAGAGTGCAGCATTAAGCCTATAGGCAGATACAGAATCTGGAAAAGCAACGCTGCATCCAACATAGTTAGTGGACTTCGAGCCATCCGTAAAAACAGGCACGTACTGGGAGTAGAGACTTCGATGAAGGTTAAAAACTTGGTAAAACACAACAGGAGCAGTGGAAGCTTTGTGAAACAATGAAAATGGGTCGATGTAGTTAATGGAAGGGACACTCCAAGGAGGAAAACTAAAAAAGGTAAATTGTTTAACATCTAGACTAATCAATGCCGATTCTTCAAGGAATAATTTTGTTCTATCCATTACGAACATTAAATGGGCGGGCATTATAAAGTCTATTGATGCAAGAATTAAGAAAGGTACTCCGCAATGGATGATTTGGCATAGACATAATCTTAAAATAATAATTGGCAGACAATTGTTTACGTCGAAAATCGAGACAAAGTTGAGAGCAATCCGCATATAAACTCTGCACAGGCGATGTCCGAAAAGCACCAGTACGGTAAACTTTCAGTTTACGGTGCCTACCTGTTTCTCGCCAATTTTTCTTGGCGCAGTTTCATTTGCTGGCGCCAAACACTGTTTGGGATGCGCAGTGTGCTTTTCCTTCCTGTACTGCGCATGCTTCATTTGAAAAGGAGCGATTGAGCACGCAATGCCTTCGGCATTAGAAACTCGTACCGGGCAATTTTTTTAACTTAAAAAAACATCAGCGGCTTCGCTTTCTGCAAAGCGGGACACTAGTAGCTTCGCTTATTCATTGAGAAGCGGAAAAACAGAATAACATGCACAATTCTGAACGTAAAAATGACTGCAAATGTTCAAAAAATTAGAAATTTTATTTGGTTCAATTTTTTCCCCGCGATTTTCGTTTATCCTTACTGCGTGGAGGATAAACCTCCTTAATCATGGCGAGCAAAGATGCCATCCGTGATTGTGCGGTAGAATGTTTTCGCTTACACATATACGTAGCCATATAAGAGTCAAACTGGCCCTTTACATGGTTTGTGCCTTGCAAATTCCTTTTAATGGCACTCCATGTACCTTCAATTGAGTTGGTATGAGCACCTGTATCTGGATCAACGAAATGCAAACTGTGATTCACTGCGAGATGAACGAAGCCTTCGTCGGACAAACACTCGTACGATGACCAACAATCAGACATGACTGTCGTTCCTGGAAGAATATGCTCTTTTATCACTGAAAGTAAGACTTCTCTTGTTCGATTTTCCACAACCGCGAAGAAACAATTATTACTTCCCCTCTCCACACCTCCAAATACCCATCTTCCAACAACTCTTTTGCCCCTGTTATATTTACGTTTTCCAAATTTACTTTCGTCTATTTCCACAACAATGCCAGGTCCTCCAATTTTGCCTGACCGCCATATCAAAATATCCTGGCACACTTCTCTGCAAAAGCTCGCCCAATCTGTCGCAGTTGCAGTTCCAATATTCAGCTCTTCACAAATGAATTTACTTTTCATTTCCACGCACCAATAAATAACGAACTGAAGGATAGTCGGTATCGGCAGATTACTTCGCTCAAACCAAGAGCCTCCTCTCACACTTCTTTTCACGTGATGAGCATTCTGCCCTCGAACGCGGCAGACCCAATTAAATCCATCAGAAATATCTCTTCTCGGTCTTAAAACCATTTGCCTTTTACACTTAGGGCACTCATATCCGCTTGCTATCAATCCCTGATCCACACACCACTGAAAAACAACTTTCGGTTCCGCTATCTGAAGCCCGTGGTAAGTTGAAAGGGATCCAATGTTCCCAAAATTCGTAGCCATAGTTAAGCAACATGCACGTAACGAAATGATAAAATCAGACGAAAATCAAACCGACAAAACAACTTCGATTGATTCGCCCAATCAAAACGAATCGTAATTTCGCGCCATGCGCAAAAGACCTATGAACAGATCAATTTCTGCGCATGCGCACATCTCACTCGTTAAAATCATCATTGCGCAACCAACACAAATATCCTCTCCTCTCCATTCTTGGCGGCAGAGAGTTGGCGATCCTAAGAGGAACGAAGTAAGTGGGCACCGTAGACTGAAAGTTAACCACTAGTACATATGCGTAAGGCTGAGTGGTGAACAGGGTCAAGCTTCCGTAATGCAGAGGCACGGGCAGAACCATACACCACACTGCCGTAATCAATACGGGACAGGATTACTGCCTGATATACTCGGAGTAAAGAGGTTCTATCAGCTCACTCTTAGAGAATTAGAGAATCTGGTTATTCATAAATATATAATTTTTCTTAAACTATTGCAAATTAATTAAGATAAAGGAATAATATAATTAACAAAATTATCAAACATGCTAATTAATTGATGGAAACAACTATCCTTTTTGCACACGGATAACTAAAAACAGTCATGATAGCAGTAAGGACTTATATCTTTATGTACATGCTTTTAGGATTTGTGCTGCTGTCAACTTACAATCCTGGGACTCAAGCTAGTTAAAGCTATAAACAATTATTTTCTTTTCTTACCGACATAAACAGTACGCTTTGTACTAGAGGACATTTTTGTAATCTGACAGACTTGTATTTTCTTTTATTTGGAACTAAAATTAAACTAAACTCCAATTTATAAGCGTAAAGTTAGGTTTACAATAAACATATAATCCCATTTCTTAATATTGATTGTGTTTATATTTTTAAAATTCGCATGCGTCAGTGTTGCCAAAGTAAAAGTTGAAAAACATCACAAAATTTTAAATAAATATTTTTTCTATTGTTATTTTTAAATATCTGTTCCAAACAAGTGGGATTTCAATCACACTTTGAATTTTTAAAGTCCTATTAACGGGGTCTATTCTGGTACCCCCGGTTGGGATGGGAGACGTCACTTTTCCCTTTGTTAACGTATGGAAAAAGTGACGTCTCCCAACCCAACCGGGGGTACCAGAATAGACCCCTAAGTGTACATAAAGAGTTTAAAAAAAAAAATTGATTTTTTTAAAGGAGGAGTTTTCTGTTTAGTTTATAATTAAATGTCTTGCCTACGTAATTCTGGTATAATGCTAATTAAATTCAATGGAATCTTAATATCAGAAGTTCAAAATTAATGCAAATAAAGTCAAGGTTTACTTTCTCTGTGGATTAATATAAGTAAACAAAACAGCAAAATCGTCCATTCAATCAATCAATCACTACTAAGCATCAACTGCAATACCCATTCTGAGCTGTTCGGGAAAACTCGTTTAGTTGAAAGATTCGACTAGTCGTTCGTTCACCATTTTGTCCCGTTCGTTTTAAGTCGTTCGCGAACGAACTCTTTCGTTTTCTAGGCTCTTTCGTTTGCGAACGAATGAGTCGGGCTCTTTCGTTCGACTTCATTCTTTTCTTGTTGTGTTGTGACTCATTGATCGAGCTGTTGATATAGATCGCAGTCGTGGAGTGATGGGGGATGTGCAATTCTGGACGCATGCGTTGTTATTTCGTCCTCAGACCTGGAAGTTCTCTCTGAGTGAGGAGCAGTATTATGTTATACATAATGGACCTTATGCATGTGACGTCACATCCTCCGACACGTGACCTGCCGGAGGCAGCCATTGGTCAGTCTTAAACAGTTGACTCAGAACTGCTTTTATTTCTGAGTCGCTTATAGGCCGATCGCTTTGTTTATTCCTCCACAGCTGTTTTTTTATACTCTTGAATCCAAACGGTGCATAAGGTCCATTCCAGAAGTGGGGGGGGGCATAGACTTGGATGATCCCCCTTTCTCGGGAGACGGGATGAGGGAACTTCTTTTGTATTTCTTTTTCAGTTATTGTTTGGCTTCTGATGGAGGCGTATTATTTAATGTTTTTTCAAAAGTGGGGGATTTTATTTTCTCAATAAGAGCTCACTTTTACTTTTCGCTATATAACGTAACTTGATAGTATGAGTCTTCCGGCAAATGTTTAAGGTGGTATCCGTAAATAAAACTGCACTATCACTAATTATAAAAGTACTTTTGAGAGGCTATATTACTATTTATAATACTGTCAGTTGATTTTAAAAGATCTTGTAATTTAGGAGTTAGAAAGTAATCCAGTTTTTATTTATATTTTTATTTGACACAACTTTGGTTTTATTATTACATTTACTTATTTTTCGATCCGGCACTGTAAGGTAATCCTACGCCTACATTGTCTCTGTAATTGTAATATTTCGGGTTGGGACACACCAAAGACCATAGACCTTGCCATTTTCACATTTCGGCCTCCCTATAGTTAAGCCTCTGCTTTCCATATATTGCCATGTGTACATGTTTTTCACTTTGTTGAAAAAAAATGTTTCCTCTTTTTGTAGATATATATTTTTTAATTTGCATAAAATTTTATAAATGCGATGTAGAAACGATATTGTTTTCATGGTGTAATATAAGTATTGTTTTATACATGAATCTATATAATGTTCGTGGATTCAAACTTTGTTTTGAATAAATTCAACAGATGCTAATTTGCAGAAGTTATTAAAAAGTTATACTTTTTGTGATTTTAATTTTCAACTATGTATTTTTCCAATTATTTTGGCAAAGAAAATGAATACTTTTTTCTCCCTCGACTTCCTTTTTCATATTTAAAACTTATATTAGTTGAAATCGCATTAGTAACTATATGAGTATGTTTTTTCTACTTCCTCTTGACTTTCGGGAATGTAGCCGATTTTGTTTAATGCTTTTTTCACGTAAATTAAACATTTATGAACCAAGACTTTTTAAAAGTTATCAAAGGATAGAGAAAAATTACTAGATGATGGCATTGATAAAAAA
This sequence comes from Araneus ventricosus, assembly GCA_013235015.1. Lineage (NCBI taxonomy): Eukaryota > Metazoa > Arthropoda > Arachnida > Araneae > Araneidae > Araneus > Araneus ventricosus. The sequence goes on along the minus strand of BGPR01000118.1, from coordinate 1,273,273 downwards.
AAAGCATATTTTTTTCTAATTTGCGTTAATGCCCTTTTCTGTCTCATCACTGTATGAATGATTTTAGGCTGCAACCCGAAGTTACCTAGGTGATTCCATTGCAATGATTACTTTTTCAGCCTCTCATCCTCATCTAACGAGTCCGATGGTGTGGAGTAGAAGTTTGAAGAAAGGTTTGCCCTCTTCATGTGTCCAAGGTTCAAAATTAAGGGGGTCTATTCCAAAATGTTTCTTCAAAGTGGAAGGTTAGTCTAATTAAAAATGAACTCGTCATTTGTCGTTGCAGAATTCTAGTCATAGGATTTTCCGAAACTAACTCCTATACTTATGTAACCCAAATAACATTATTGATAAAATTTTTAGGTAATCTACATAAATTTTATAATTTATGGCATGGCTTTTGTCTGCTTCGTCATCACAATTATTTCAAATAAATCAATATTTCCTTGAAAGACATTATTACATCAAAATTAATTATAAAGATTTTGATTAGCGGTACATAACGTTTATTGAATTGTAACTATTATAAAATAATTTTACTTCTTGAGTTCAACGTATTAAAGGTGCCTTTATTGTTATTGCTTGAGATATTCGCTGAAGAAATTAAACCCAAGAACAATAACACGGTGATATTTATTATATACTACCCACACGACCAGCTGGTTCGCCGGGATTATTGCATGCGAAAAATTTCTAAAAAATATTTAATGCGTAATTTGGTTTTAATGGTCCCCACAGCAAAGTATTTTCCAATTTCAAACTTTGATAGGTATATAATTCGTAATTTTAGAAGCCTTACTCCTGTTCTGTTCATTGTGTGTTACTCCATGTGTAGTCTCACCTAAAACATGAGCTTTAATCTGAAATGGAAAATACTTAATCCACAAAAAACTCAAAATTTGCTTGCTGAATGCTCTTAAAATATATAAAAAATAACCGAAATCATTCATCCTCTGAGGTTTTTTTTTGGGGGGGGGGGGTGGTTTATGTACCAAATACCATTCATTATTTTTCAAATATCTTAGATAATTTTTGCTTATTGATTTAAAAAAATCTTTTGTGCACGACAATAAGAAAGCAAAACTTCAAGTTGCATGAGAGATAATGCATTTTTATTCATCAGTTATATTACAGAAAAGAGCAGTAGTATTTATGTGGGATTTGTGCCCGTCACCGCCAGATGACGCAGCGACTCTCATACTTTAACGGCTCTATGTCACTCAGAGTCAGGGGGCAGACGAGAGAGGAGATCCGAGGAAGAAAGGCGAATTCTCGAGTAGGAGACTGCAACTGTCTTTAGCTCCCGCGAAGGGGAGAATCCGGATCTAACAATGTCTAGCAATTGACTGCGAGTAGGCGGTTGCAAGTGAGAATTGTCTGAGTACAGTGGTTCGATACGCTAGCGAAGTGAACTCTCCGACACTGGATACCATTTCTGATTCACCACCAGACCTGTAACCAAAACACCTGTAAATTCAGCCTCATCATCTCTTTTCTGTCACTACATTAATAAATAGTTGTGTTAATTCAAGTGGGGCGATTGGTATCATTTCAAACCATCACACCCACATTTATAAATGTACAAACTAGAAAAATTTTTCATCAATGCTTACTTTTGAAGTTAAACCATATCTGTAATTACCACAAAATTAAAAAAATAGATAAAAAATCAAAACTTTTATTAAAAATATGCTTTAGAAAGAAATCGATTCAATATACAAATAAAAGTCAAACCTTCATACCTTGGTTATTAACAATGGAAGAGAAACTCAGGATAAAATATTTTTAGTAAAAATGTATCCAAAATATTTTTAAAAATAGATTAAAATTCTAAAAAAAAATGTAAGGCACCTAAATTGGTATATCTACGTAAAACAGTCATTTTCATTCGCATTTATTGTACAAATTTATTTCAGGGAAGTAATAATAATAAAATAAATCTTAATAATCTTCTATTACGTGGATTTAATAAAATTACCAATTGACATTTAAAAAAATTATTTCGGATAATTTTTTGTGACCCAGCCAACTTCTTTTATCAGTCAAGCAATTTCCAGTTTTGGAAAAAATTCGTTCACAAGGGACTGAAGTGGCTGGTATACATAGTCTGCGTTCCACTAACTTATATAGCCGTGGAAATCGCAGTTTGTTAACTGCCCAATACTTTAAAGGGTCTTCTTGGGGAGCTAGATATTTATCTTTCAAATACGCATCCACCTCACTTATTGCTGCCGCACAGGCATTCTCTGGCTCAGCATTTTCCCTGAAATCTTCCCACAGATCAATAAAATATTCCCCGCATTTTTCTGGTTTTCTATTGTTATTTGTCGTTTCTTCGACAATCCCGTCTTTATCTGCTGGGATGTTAAGCCAGCTATTTTCTTCTCTATGGCAGCTTTGGTTGGCTGAAACTTTTCAGAGATGAAACCTTTTCTCTTAAACCTAGGGTCTAAGAGTACACATTGAGAAAGTAACTCATTACTCTCAATATTTGAAAATCTTCTATTCAGCTCCTGTTTAAGTTCTCTGCACATATTTTTTACTTCTTCTGGGAGGTTTTTTCCTTCCAACGAAGAATTAACATGTCTTGAATGAAATTTAGTTAAAACAATTATTTTGGAAGCTGATACCGTTTTCTCCGAGCTGATTTCTTCGGTTACAGCATTAAAAACTGTAAGAGCATTTATTGAGTGATCAATAATATCCCACTCTTGAGGATTTAATTTAAATTCTTCCGACAACTGTAATAAGACAATCGTTGAAAGCAGGGGCTCCTTATTTTTTAAAAATCGTGTGAGCATATCAAAAGTAGAGTTCCACCGGGTGACTACATTTTGTTTTAATTTTAACTGCGGCATTTGCATTTGATCTTGCATTTTGTGCAGTGTTGCAAGAGCGGTGGAACTTCTTTTGAAATACTCCACTATTCGTTTTACCTTGTCAATTGGCAATTTTATCAACAGTCCTTTTCTTACCACCAAGTTTAAGGAGTGCGCAAAACAAGTTAAGCTTCTAAAGCCACTATCAATAACGCCTCCAACAATGTTGGAAGCATTATCAGTTACTATGGCAACGATTTTATTATCAATTTCCCATTCATGGGAAATTCTTTTAATTTGGTTGCTCAACTCCTGTCATAGGCGGCTCGTCCGGGGAGGCAAGGGGGGCAACTGCCCCCTCACTTGCAAAAGTAAAGGGGCCTTGCCCCCTCACTTTTCAAAGTTCAAAATTAACGATCCATCGAAAAATGGATCCCAAGTTGAAGCTTTGTTGAATAATATCGGAAGTTTCCAATTCATTTTTTGTCTACTTCTGATCCAAAGAGATTTGGAAGCTACAGATACGCTTTCAAAAGCTTTGCAATCAAAATCGCTAATTTTTTTAACAGTTAAAGAACTGGTTAATGCAACAAAAGAATGTTTGCATGAATTCCGAAGTGAAGATTTTTTTGAAACGTTGTGGATATATGTTAACGACATTTGTGAAGGAAAATCGTTAACTTCTCCAAAACTTCCACGCTCTAGAAAGGTGTCTTCGGAAATAGACGGCAGTTCCTTCAGCATGTCACAAAGTGTTAAATCGTTCTATTAAACGTAAATTGCTTTTCCAGTTATAGATGAAAGGTTCAAAGAAAATGAGCTGGATATTTTTCGACCTCTAAAAGATGTAACATGTTCCAATCCATCAAAGATCATAAAAATTTCATCAGTTCAAAAAGTCTCTGAAACATATGATCTTGATATGAAAAAAATAAAGGGGGAGATACAAATTTTTCAGAAAATGTACAAAAAATACATCGACTCTTTGCCAGAAATATCCACGGAGATAACAGAACTGAGGAAAAGATGCAATTTTCTTGTTGAAAAGGAACTCTGTGATATACATATTTCCATACTTCAGAAAACTAATCCAAATTCTCCTTGTGATACCTGTCTCAACTGTGCGAGAAGTTTTTCATGCTTAAGATCTTTAAAATCATACCTTAGAAATAGTATGTGTCAAGAGATGCTTTCTGAACTTGCTGTTTTGAAGATCGAAAATACTGTAGATATTGACTTTACTAAGGTAATAGAACAATTTGCGAAAAACAAAAATCGCAGGCTGTCTTTCTTCTAATTTATAATACGGATGTATATTGTATAACATAATATCAAATAAATAAATTTATAACTGACCTGCTTTCTCTGTGTTTGGGAATACGCCGTTTTATGACGACATCATTAATCGATTCACGAGTTTAAAGAAAGAAGAATTGACTTAATAGGTAAGCGTTTTATATTTTTCTCATGTTATTATTTCATGAGAATTGAAATGGAACTTTGAATTGGAAGGAGGGACTCTACGGTGGCCATCCGTTCCGATTTTTGAGGTCGTGTCCCGAATTTTTTAGAGAAGGTCATTTAATCAATAATGACGTTAAAATCCAATAATATAGTCCATTTTACAAAAAAAATCAGCTTTAGGCGCGCCCCACCCACACACTCGCATCTCTTTTGACCCCCCACTTTTTTGGTGCACCAGCCGCCTATGACTCCTGTGATGTGTGACTAGAATCCATTTTGAAACAGTCCAGCAGGAATGTCCTTAATTCCGTTGTGGAATCAATGGAATGCGCCGTCTTAGCCAAGAAACTTTCATTGTTTATTGAAGTCCAGCTGTCCATTGTCAAACAGACTGCTGGAGCAATTTTGACACTTTCCCTTACTTTACTCATCGTTTCAACGAAGCAGTTCTGCAATATATTATTGGATAGAGTTTTTCTGGTTGGTAGGTTGTAAGCTGGGCACAGCATGTGGACGAAACGTTTAAATTCAGCATCTTCCACTAAGCTGAATGGTTGATACCCTTTAACAACCATTCTTAGCAGTTGCTCATCGAGCTGTTTATTTTTCGATACAGTCAATGGCTTCGTCATTTGCACGAAATCTCTTACGTCCGTAAATGGCCTGGAAATTTTTTTACGTTGTTTGATGAACTAGCCTCGCTTGAAGATGTTGAGGGAAGCGGAGACGTGCTTTTTGCTGCTGCATTCTCTCCTACCACAGAAATATCATCTGGAACACTCTCTCTTTGGATATCTACAGGAATGGTAATATGCTTCGTCTTCATGTGATGAAGCAAATTTCCAGATGATCCTCCTGAATAATTTACAGAACAGACACAGTACTTGCACTTGGCTTTTCTGTCTTGAGTGAAATCTTCAAAATGACTCCACATGGGGCTGGTTCTTCTTACCGATTTCATTCTGTTTAAAACAAAGTAAATATTTTTATAGAATTTATATATTAAGACATTTTAAAATGCATCAAAATATCTTTAAGTAAGTAATATTAAAAATGCTATTCCTTCAACTAAGAAGTGATTATTGACCATAAATAACGGAGATCGATTGATTTTCAAATCTAGTATGATTCTTTTACTTCAACAGAGTTTGTTAATAAAAAAAATTGCAACTTTATGAAAGGAATTGTGACGAATGCTTCGCTATCACTTCGTTTAAAATCCACATTTGAGGGAAAAAAATAAAGACTTTTTTTTCTTTCTACAGTTTTTAAGCCGACAGAATTCAATAAGCAAACAGAAAAAAACTTTTCTATAGATAAAATATTTTGTCTAAATTGATAACATTTGATTCCAGTTGATCAAGTATTATTATATTTTGAAATAGCATTTTCTGAGTAATAAAATTGGCATTCAACTGGAAGAAGAGAAGGAAGAGAAAACAAAAAGCGTACTATGTATAGTTTGAAATTAGTAAAAAAGATAGTAAACATTTATTCACTAACAGTACCCGCACGGAACTGACCGTGACATGAATATAATACAGTTTTAAAAATTAAAACAAAACAAAAAATAGTATTGATTTTGCTCTTTTTAATTTCTCTTTGCGACAATGAGACGAGTTGCAGACGTTAAAAAAATAAATAAATAACAATAAATTAAGACGTTAAAAAAAGATACAATGAAATTTTGCTCCAAACCATGCTATTAGAATTTAAAATGTGCACCGGCGTTTCCAGAGATATGATTCTTGGAACATTAATTTTCAAGAATCATTTGGCTCCTTTTCAAGTCAATATTGGAAAGACATGTGACACACTAGGCCAATAATAGTCCAGGGAAGAAAGAATATTTTCTACCGTGAATCTGCGAAGAAAATCTCTGAACCCACCAGGAATATAAGTTTAATAACAAGAATAATTAGTTTCAAATCAATAAAAAAAGTTATTTCAGCCGTTCTGATTATAAATTCGGGAGAGGTGTTCTAGTTATTACCTCAAAAAATTTGAAAAAGATAGAAAAATTAGATTGTTGAATTCTTAAAATAATTCGGAAAAGCTGACTATTTTTTTTTTAAATTCATAATTCAGTAAATGATGTTAGGCGCTCAAAACAGATTGCATTAGAATGACAATTGTTTCTTTTTGACCAATGCAGCATCGATGTTTCTTTTCTACGATCATCAAAAACGATAATTACGTGACTATAAGGCAGATTCGTCACACATAAACACTTCCTTTCATATGAACAGATTTCTACCCTTTTTCGTTTAATCAATGATACTTGGAATTTACTTTTAAATTAATGTATCTTATTATTCAAATCAACATGTCATTATCGCTTTTTGCAATATCTGCTAAAAAAAAGCTTTATTTTTCTTTTTAGTTCTTTGCTTTCTTTTTAACACTGTTATTTCTCCGAAACACGATCGGGAAATCATGAAAGACATTTTCCACAAACTGCGTAAAGTTTTTTCTATTTATCAAAATATGCGAATTGTTTCAAACGAATTATTATTTATTTAATAAAAGAATGAAAAATTCATAAGAAATTGAATTTTGTAAACTTACCTGTAAGTTTTTGTCAATATCAGGAATTCAATAAAATAATGTGTTGCACTATTCGTAGTTTAACTAATTATCGGTAATTTTTGTCTCGAGGCAGCGAAGAAATTATCTAAGGATTTAAAAAATCATAAATGCAATAAAGGGAAAACATAGAAGATAAGAACAGAAATGGTGTTAATTAAATTAAAGTAGTACCCATTATTTTTTAAAGTTTAATTTGCATTTCTTGTATTTCAGATTCTTCCATTTAAAAAAAGTTAAGAATGATAAACATTTCAATTTACTGTTCAGAAACGGATTCCGAAACTACCACTTTTGGACGATTTTACACCGGAAAGGGGTGTCAGGCAATGAGTCACATGAGCGTATTTCTGGAGTTCATTGTTAGATCACGACCAGTAAAATGTAAACATCAACCTTCCATGCTTCACTTTTCCCCTATTTTGATGAAAATTATTCCGCCCGACGCATTCGCAAAAGCGCGGAGGGTTTCCGAATCCGTTGCTAAACAATAAATTATATTTATTTCAGATGCTTCTATTTGAAAACGATGAAAAAAAAAGCATTTTACGGAATAAATAAGAATCAATAAAATATTTTCTTTGTATTTTAGAGCATTTAATGTCAGCCATACTATTTTCAGATGACTAAAACGTTTATTTCTCACAACAGCATTTGCATTTCAATATTAATAGTCACTGATAAATTATATACACTATATGCCCAAAAGTATCCGGACACTTGCAGATTTTCACATTTTTTAGAATTTCTCCGGAATGGTTTAACCGACTGCCTTTAAACTTTGTACATGTAAAGAATAGACAATAACTCACATTTTACAATGAAGATTCGGTCCTGAGGGCAATTAGGTGACCGTCTACAAACTGATGAAGACAAAAAGGTGTTTGGCCCACCCCGCTTCACAGAATACTGATAACAAGATGAAACTTTCAGAAATAGTAATGTTTCATGTGAATAATATTTACAGGAATTTTCGTAAACTCAGCACAAATATTCCTGTAAATATTATGCACATTCAACATTACCATTTTTGAAAGTTTCATCTTGTTATGAGTATTCTGTGAAGCGGGGTGGGCCAAATACCTTTTTGTCTTCATCAGTTTGTAAACGGCCCCCTAATTGCCCTCAGGACCGAATCTTCAATGTAAAATGTGAGTTATTGTCTATTCTTTACATGTACGAAGTTTAAAGGCAGTCGGTTAAACCATTCCGGAGAAATTCTAAAAAATGTGAAAATCTGTAAGTGTCCGGATACTTTTGGGCATATAGTGTACGCATGTAAATGCATAGCTTTTAAAAGTTACTGAAATTATTACTTTTAGGAAGTTCCTAAGAATAAAATATTGATTATAAATAAAGTTTTGCTTCTATTGCCAAATAATCATTGTAGTAATAATATTGCAAAATATGAAATTCTAATAGTGCAACTTACCTTTTTCAAAACAGACTACTTTTACAAACAGAGACTGGATAAGAAAAACGAGAAAATTCCTTCCTAAAAAAATACAAATTATTAATTTTTACGCCGCAATCTGTAAAAAAATAAATAGTGCCCTAGTTATAATAATTTTTTATCCACCCCTATTGTCAAATTTGCTGTCTTTTAAAATTTACCTGAAAAGTTCATTTTGCATTAAAATATTTTTCATTTTATTTCTTTTTAAATTAAAAGATTTCAAAATTGCAATGTATTAACTATACACTGCAAATATTTTTATTCATCCAAAATAATTGTAAACATCTTTATAAATTTGTAACGAATATAGGAAAAATAACACCCTGAAGCTTCCTTTTATTGAAGGGAAATTCCTTCATGGTTTGTTTTTCATATATTACTACTAAAAATTAAAATATCAGATTAAATAGATCAGGAATACAAATAGTGGAAGCGAACTTTGTTAAGAGGAGAGTTTATATGTCGAAGCCATTCCGGATTTCATGGATATCATCGATTTCATTACCGAAAGAAAGAGTCAGACAATAACATCATAAACAAAATTAATGATAATGATGATGTTAACGGTTACAATTTGATAATAGCAAATCCAAAATTAACTTTTACAGCAGACCACAAAAGGTTGAAAGTAAGTTAACCCTCTGATTACTGATTTCTTTAAAAATCTCTATTTAGATGCAACGTTTGCAAGCATGTTCGAATACCGTTGAACCAAGCGAATCGTTATTTATAGGCAAAGTTTTATTAGTATAGAATGATCCAACTCTGTAATAGTACTACGTTAACACATTAGCTTTCAAAAATAGCAGGATGCAGCAGAAAACAGAATTGCTTCCTATCTGCGAAAATCGTGGGATAAGCAGTCCGAGGGTTGAACAGGGATCGCTACTTAATTTGAAAAGTATCTTATTTATAAAAATTTATTATAAACCAAGTAGAATGTGTGTGAGTAGAACACTTCGCTATTTGAATTCACAGTCTCAAATTCTTATTTTTTGTTTTGTTTATAATAACAGAATTAAGTTCTTATTGAAAAAAGTCAAAGAAATTTAATTCAAAAATAATGGTTTTAACATCTTTTAAAGATTTTATTAACAAGTAATTATTTCTCCAAACATGAAACTTGCACCAGTTATGAAGTAATTTCAAATTTCTTCCAAATTCCGTATCAAAAATTTATGTCACTTTAGTGTACAATCAGTGTACCAAATTTTCATAAAAGTATTAAACCCATGAATAACATAAAATAAATTACTATATTTTATGTATATATAAGACAAAATTTCAGTTTTAGTCGTTTGATAATTCGGCACCACCAAACACTGTTATGTTCCTTTACACATTAAAATTTATTAGTGAAAATAATAAAAATAACTTGGGGTGCTATAAATATTTTCTAAATTTGACAGAAACTGAATTTCCAATCAATTAATCTTCGTCTTTTTACAACACTTTTTACGTTTTTTCTCTGTATGCCTCTATTTTTCAATTCCTGCTATTAGTTCACACTCTCCCTATATATATATATATATCTTAATATAAATAAAAGTCATTGTGGGTATGTGTGTATGTGGCTATGTTCCACATCTCCTCCTGAACCAATGAACGGTTTTCAACTAAATTTTGTACACTTATTATTTAAGGCAAGGGGAAGACACTTATGAACTTTTCTAAGTCCGAAAGTTAATTAAACAGGCAGTTAATTAGAAATTAAGCGAAACCGTTTTTCCACCGTAATTTCGGAGCAAAAAAAATATTTTTATACCATCTTAAAGTTCAAACTTTTACCTTTTCAATGATGCCAATTTTATTTCTGTGACATTTTCCCTTCGATTGTTATTAATTTTTAAAAGTTCCATAATTTTTAAATACGTGCAGACGATTTTGAAATACGAAGATTTATAGCTACTCTGTTGCTAGGCAATGATTAGACTTTGAACTAATTCACCTTTATTTCTGAAAATTTTGTTTATTTTTATTAATATCCATACCTGTCCTATTAAAATTCGAAGGTAAACAAACGTATGTATGTATGTATGTCCGGCTATCTTCTCACGAACCGCTGAACGGAGAAGCACGCGGAAAGTACTAAAAGATGGGGAATAATCCAAGGAATCCATTTCGGCCATTTAAATTCCGAAACTACAATTAGTTAAAAAGATATTAATTAAAAACGTCAAAATGAATGAATTGACGTGCTGCCATCTATTGGCAGAATGGTGAATTCATTCACGGCGGATACCTTCCGACAAGCTGAGATTAAAATTCGGTGTGCCAGAACTATTCATACGTAACATCGATGTACCGAGACTGTGCAATGGCACACGGTTTCAAATTACACACTTAGGACCACAAATTACACACCTTAGGGGTCTATTCTGGTACCCCCAAAACTCGTTCTAGCTACTGATATCCCAGATAGAAATTTTAGTTTGCAACAAGCTTGCCACAAATTTGTCATGACAAGAGTGCAAGCTTACCACAAATTTGTCATAACAAGAGTGCAAGCTTGCGACAAGTTAACGAAAACTTCGAAGTCACCATGGGACGAACTTGCAGCAAGCTTTCATTGCAAACTCATTGCAAATTATAGCAAAAACAGAGTACGAACACAACTCGGGATAGAACTCGCGACCTACCGTTTGGTAACCTGAGGTCTAAACCACTCGACCACTCGGATACGAGAGGAGAAGATAGATTTCGCTAATTCATCGTTCGATTCGATTCGTACACGATTTATTTTAAACTTTTTTCTTGATTTATTAATTTTTTGAGTTGAGAATATGATTTGAAGTCAAAGAGAGAGAGAGAGAGCGATTTTCGCTAATAACTACGTTTTGCTAGTAGAATAAATTATGAAATTAGAGTTCAAAAGTAATTACTTTAAAATGGGACAAAATGTCTAAGTTATTATTTTTCAACAAACATTGACTGTTTTTTAGATTTAATTTTGTTTATAAACGTTAAAATTTCAACATTAAGAAAAAGGCGATATAGTTTTCTTTAAAGTGCGAGTGATATATTTAGTAAAAAGATGGAAAATGCTTCAAAAAATTTTTTTTATAAAAAAGTTAGTTTTTTTTACAAATTATCATTGATTTATTGAATTAATGAAAAGAAGGATGGTCTAGGAGATGCTATTAAAAATCGGATTTTTTTAAACAGAGACAAAGATAATTATCTCTTTGTGCTGTCTTTGCATCAAGCTTGTTTTGCAAACTTGCAGCAAGTTTGATTTGCAAGGGAGGTGGCGCTATTTGTCACATCGAACTTGTAGCAAATGCGTTGCAAGCGAGGGTGACGCTAGTTGTCACAACGAACTTGCTACATGTTCGTTTCAAGTTTGACGCGTCAAATTTTGCCATGACAAGGGAATATCAAGTCAAAATCAAACTTGCTGCAAACTTACGTCCTATCTGGGATGACTGGCATAGCGTGAACGAAATCTGAAATTGTCCGAGATTTTTTTTTTTGGAACTTCAGTGATTTCTTCGACCTCGCAAATCTTTTTCGGATAATTCTGCCGAATAAAATAATTGATACTGAAAGTATTAAAGTCAGTTGATTAAGGTTAAAATGTTTCCGCTTTGAGGAAAAACTTCCTGGATCGATGTTTCTTCAGATACCGTCATTCAGGGAATTACTTAAAAATCAATGCCTATGGTCGGGGACGTTTAAAGATCCCTGTACTTTCAAAGGCTTATACTTTTCCCTTTCCAATCTCAAAACAGAAATATAATGACCTGATCCAGCTATGTAAGAAGGGAATTATACCACAAGAATTCCATACAAGGTAGAAATCCCTGCTAAATTCAAAATCTTTGCAAATCTAAATTGGAAACCTAGCCAGGAAAGTGATCCAGATAATGAAGTTAGTTCTGTGCAGAAATATCAAATACATGCCTGTTATTGCAATAATTATTTGTCACTATGACGTGATAAACACGTTATGCGGTGAATAGCAAAGGTACCTATAATGTAAAAAGCTAATGCAATGTAATAGGTTGGAATGTTAACATAAATTAAAATTAATAATATATTATTTTGACGCACTAATATTGTGAATGTATAACTTTAAAAAATAAATCAACATACTGTAAACAAATGAATTCAATTAAATAATTATTAGTAGTTCAAAAGAAATCATAAACGTAGTTTATATTTTGGCAAGTAAAAGTCACTAAGATCAGAAAAAAACTTAAATTATAATTAATTATATAATTTTATGAGCTAACATTGTGAATGTATAACGTGTACTTATAAAAATAAATCAAACTGAGGTTGTAAACTAAAGAGTCCAATTAAATAACGGGTTCAAAAGAAGTCATAGACGCAGTCGATATTTTGGTAGGCAAAAGTCAATAAATCCACAAAAATTCTCTTTGAAGAACTATTACAGACATTTAGAATTTCTAGTTAATTATTTCATGATATAAATCAGTTATCAAAATATCAGTAAACTTACTGTTGGAGTTAGAAGTCTGTAAAATAATTTTTACTACTTTTCATAACGACTTATATCGAAACTGCGTTTTTGAACTTAATGACTTCTTCCTGTATATTTTATAAGCATGTTTCGAGGTTTACGCAATATATTGTGTTAGTTGAAGTTTAATCATTTGCCGTTTTACCATTTCAGTAGAGGTGATTTTCCTTTCGAAAACACATTTTTAAAAATTGTTTTCGAACCAGCGAGATATTTGAACATTTTATATCCTCTATGCACATTAAATTAAATCAACATTGGACATTTACTTGTTTCCTTTTTCAATGTATAATAAATAAATATATAAATAAAAACCAGCAGTTGCTTCTAAGTCTATAATTTTATATAAATTTGCTTTCAGAAATAGCTATCATCTTAAAAAATAATAACCTAAAAGAGCTTCTGACTTATTTTATTGTATTTATTTGATTAAAAACGTTCACGCTTTTGGCTGACATTTTTTTTGGTAAGGTTCGTTAGGGTGGTGTGGAATTTAGATTAGAAGTTGAGTATCCGTGATCACATACCGTATTTCTAAAACGAAATTAGTAGACTCTGGAAGATGGTAATTCCGAGTTAAATGGCCGAGGCTAAAAAATATCGGAGAAAATTTGGTGATGATTTTCGTTTTGAGATAGCTAAAACTCCCGACAAAACGCGGGGTTTGCTAATCATTGCGATTTAATTTGGTAAAACTCTCTTTATTAAGTTACAGTTCAGAAGTAAGTACTGCAAGTATTTTTTTATTAAATAAAACTAATATAATATTTATAAAAAGATTTTTAGAATCTTTAATAGAGTTGGCAATTAGTAAAAATATAATTAATGGTGAAAGAAAAAAAATATTTAAAAAAATTATTCCTTTATGTAGTTTATATTCCATCAAAGAACGTTAAACCCTTAACTACCGCCGGCGTATATATACGCCTCACTCAACCGATGCGTTAACTGCTGCCGACGTATATATACGCCTTTCCAAAGTACGATCCTTTGCATTGCGCTGCTATAAAGAAAACTGCTCCCACGGCCTTGAAATACCATAAAATGACCTTGACAATGTTTGAAACGGATTTTCTTATTTCAGAGAAGAGGGGTAAGGTATTGGTAAAGGGGATGTTTCTGAAACGGTGAAAGTCATAGCTGTGCAGTTTTTGCTTCTGTTTCTGTTTGAGTAGGTCGTACTTTTTTTATTCTTTTGCTTCCGTTTTCGTTTATTGTGCGAAATAGAAGATCTTTTTACGAAAATGTCTGAGAGTGATTTAGATGACTATTTTCCGTCATCTTCAGGATCAGAAACGTCGGAATATGATGCTTTGTGCTGGGGATGGTTGGAGGGGGAGGGATATGAAAGTATGGGGTACTAAAAAAGGATTAATCAAGGGGTATCGAAGGGGGAAAAAAGAGATTCAGAACCATTTGCCTGGGATATGCCCATGTCTCGAATATAGGAGAGAGATGCAATGGTAAGGACAACAAAAAAGTTGTACCATGTAGGATCAAGTGGCATTGGGGAGCGAATTGTGCAAGATTTCGTCAGCAGTTAAGGGGTTAATTCTTCTTGAGTAGCAGCAAACATTGTAACAATATCAATGTCGTTCTAAAGTCTTCATTCTGAATCTTTTTTACAGAAATGAGAATAAAAGGATACTATATATATATAATATATTGCTCATTTGAAAGATGTAATGTCTTAATAAGACAATTTATTTTACATTAATATTTCAGGGTGAATCAAGCTGTCAAACTACTTTATTAATGGAAGCGAATCTATTCGTCTTACCCTCTGCCCCAAACATTTAATTGCGGATCAATTTCAAAAAAGTTGATTTCAGTATATTGCGTATAAAAAATGCAAAACTAAAATTAAAACATAATTTTAATGAAAATAGTAAGAAAATATGGCAAAATGTTTTAAATACAATTTATATACTATCTATTTAATCATGGGATATGATATTTTTAAATTACAAAGCAACATATTTTTTTAGAATTATTGAACAACATAATACAAAAATTGCAAAAGGTAACTAATTAGGAAAACTGTCATAATAATATTCTTAAATTTAAACGCTACTTAATTTTAGTTTCAATAAGTTCGAGTGTATGGCCTTTATAAACTAAATAAAGGTTTGAAAGAACAGAAAAAAAAATCTTGAGGCCCCCAAAAGTTGAGGCGCCCCTTTGTAATTAACTATTTTGCCTATTTAATAATCCGCACCGCTGTATAAGCTCACGAATTTCCCGCGTCCCTTTAAATCCCGTAATTCCAATCCAATCCCATTTACTCTAAGAAAAATGCTTTACGTCTCACTCCTCACAGTGGCCTTGACACCAACACTTCCGCCATCCTTCTTGTTTCCAAGGCCGAGCTGCGGCCGAAAAACATGGTGAATCATAAAGAATCCAGCAAAAATTCGTCCAAGCCAAGGTCAACTGCCATTCTTCTGAGCGACATTACAGACCCCATACCCTAACCTTCTACTTTCCTCCCTGACCTCTGCAAAATTGTAGATATGTTATCTCTCGACCTACACAGTTCGCGAACTAATTTAACAGGGTCACACAATTCGCGAACGAGTATAACAGGGTCCACACAATAGTTCGCGAACGAATATAACAAGGTCCGCACAGTAGTTCGCGGGTCCGCACAGTAGTTCGCGGGTCCGCACAGTAGTTCGTGGGTCCACACACTGGTTCGCGAACGAATGATTTATTCAGAAAATGACGACCGAGATCAGTTCGTTCACTTTACCGTTCCGTTCGTTTCGACCCTTTCGTTCGCGAACGACTAATCTCTATTTCGTTGTAGTGCAGCTCATAAATGTTAGCAGTATAGAACTCCTCTGGCGAAGGACGTTTCGAACAGAATATTAAATCCACAATGGTTCTAAGTTGCACATTGCTTGGAAAATTAAAATTCACAGCTTCAAAAGCAAATGGGCTGTTGAAGGTAAAATCAGATCACAGTATGCCAAGAAACACTGCTTTCTGGACAAAATAAATTAAAATTGATTGATTATCTCAAGTACATTAATTCATGGGCATTATTTATTGATTTTACTTGCATATATTTTAGCACTTAAGTAGAGATGTCCTTAAACTCGTAATTTAAATAGTTTAAATATTTTTAATGAGTATCAGTTCTTCCTATTTTTTAAAATTTTGTGTTTATAAGAATGATAGGAAGATTCAATTTAACCTCTTTTCCGTACTTGGCTCCATGAACTTATATTTTGAAGTTCGGAAGCGTCCTGCAAACGAATTCTTTCGGTATTGAATATTTTATCTTAGGTTGACAGTTTCACATAGGAAAATTTCTTCAAATTGTTTCTTTTTTCTCTCTAACTATGATTGTTGTGTTACTAACTAAAAGAGTGCCAAGTCTAAAAAACATAGCTCATTGGTTTTTAGGTTACCAACTGCTCTTAAATTAAACTGAAATGTGTAGCAAAAAATATTTTGTTGTAAATAGCAGCTACTGTAAAGTATTTACTACCCCATAGTTATTGTATTATGAATAATGTGTTCTAGGCTATGAGAAAAAGGCAATTTCTGTTATTTAAAAATTCACCAAAATTTCCTATGGCTTTTTTTAAAGTTATTTTTTCTCCCTTTTTCTGTGTTGTAAAATATCAAATTGGAAAAAATATCAAAACTGTTGATGTCTAATGATAGTAATTATATATAAAAGAATTAACTGCATCTGCCATTTTTTTAGTTCATAAATTATTAAGATAAACTAAGTCTAAACTTAGCTGTTCCATTATCATAAACTTATGACCTTTAGCCCACTGCTAAGCACATGATGCATATTATATGCATCATATTAGGCTGGATGATCGCTAGGATCATATAATCTTTCTTTTTTTATCTACAATATCTTAATTTTTATAATTAATTTCCCAAATTTAATTTATTTAAAAAAATGTTAATAAAATTTAATTATTGAAGGTCTGTGAAAATAGTTAAAAGCTAATTGAAACCATTGCAAGCTGAACAAATGTTTACCTGTGTGAAATTGCTTGCACTCAATTTCTAAAGAAAGGTTGAAACTATTGGCCAATATTCAGGATTTAGTGATTGAATAAGTGTAAATGATAGTCTTTTTTGTTATCACAGGTAATTTTGTCTGGGAATTACAGCCAGGATATTAACCAGAAAAGCTGAATCATAGTATTCAATTGACTTACATAAGTGCTAATTATAAATTTGAATTTAAAAAATTTTCTTCATGAAACTATATTGATTGATCTTACCATCTACTGACACAAGAGTGTGTCTTTAAAAAAATTATTTAAATTTTTTCTCTTTATTTGTAATAAAAATTTTATGAGTTACTTACTTTATGCATTTCCTACATGTAGTATTTATATGATTCTTATATTACCAGGCATTTCCCTTAGCATCATTTTCCACTACCAGCCAGCGATCTGCACAGGTAAAAGAAACTTTATCCTTTGAATTTTGCGTATCAATTAAGATTATTTTAGTTTTTTAATGTTAATTAAAAGTTATTTTTACTATTAGCAAAATTTTTACAAATTTAAGTGTATTTTTTGCTTATTTTGAGGGAAATTTAACCAAACACTTTTATCTTGTTAAAGTTGGTTTTATATTAGCTTTGGAGGATAAGGTCATGGGTCAATCCAGGCGAAAATTGGGGCCTTCACAAAATTCCACTTCATAAAAACGGCCCCTTCACAAAATTTGTAAAAACAGCCCTTTTGCAAAATTTCATTTTATAAAAATGATCCCTTTTTAAAATTTTTCCATGGTCAAACAATGATTCTTGAAAATTTGCCCAGTATTAGGTATCCTTACTTTTCTATATCAAATAGATTTTAAAAGTGAAGATGCATTTCTGCATAATTGTTTTGTTAACAGAAAGTTCCAATATTTCAACATACTTTTAACAATAAACCACTATTATTATTTTTTAAATCTGATTTCTTTTGTAAAGGTTTTTGAATGAGGCATTGCACAATATATATATATATATATATATATATATATATGAGTATTTTTTTTTTCAGTATTATATCAAAATAGAAAATCACCTGTCATGTTTGACGGGTGCAAATTGCCTCTTCATTCGAAAGATTTCCCTTCAAATTTGACGTGTTTAAATAGATATATATGCGAGAGAAATGTTTAAGATTGATTGAAAACAAATAAAATAAACATATGTTTAATGACAGGAACTATATTTTTTTATTTACATATTGTTTAAATATTTCTTTATTCAAAAAGCCTCTTGGTAAAATTGGGGCCTTCACAAAATTCCACTTCAACATTCCGTGTGAAGTACTTTTTGTTGTTTAATAATTTTCCTTGTACTTCAGATGTCTTTGTGTAAATTTTAATGTGATTGAGAATCCTAGACCTTGAAAGTGCAACATAGAGCTGTCCATGTGAAAAGACAGGCTCATCGAGGTAAATTCCAACATGATTGAAAGCTTTCCCTACGATTTGTTGATAGTCATCGTGTAAGCTGGAATTAACAGGAACTGGCGGTGGTTGATAAAGAATGGTAGATTCAAATTTAATTCTTGGCAAGAAAACAACATTGCCACGATTGCATTCAGATACAATTTGGCGTTCAAACTATATCACGTGCATGATATACCACTGATGTAATTTACTACTTTCTATTAAAAAAATGGAAATTAATTTGAAATATAGGATTAATATAATTTAAAATTTCTCGGGAACTATTAATCATAGCGAGATAAATTTTATATCAATCGATAAAAAATCTTATTTCAATATTTTAGAACTTTTAAATTTGAAATTAGAATAACAATTACTCTTTTAAATTTGAAATGACTGAAATTTAGGTCCTATAACAATGAAATAATGCTGCTTAGAGTCTCGCAGTGCTGCGCGAGTTTTATTGTTGGTGACATCAGAGCGTTACCGGAGGATCTGGACTATTACATTAGTAATTATGCATATATTTGGTTCAATGAAACACACGATAAAAAAAAAAAAAAATTCACAAAAATATTTTAGTTTTCACAAAAATAATTTTTTTTTGATAAAATTATATATTTTTTTCACAAAACTGGGCCCCTAAAAAAAAAACTTGGATTGACCCCTGAAGGTTACTATACTTGATGCATTTGTGCACATTTTGGTGACTACATAGCTTATAGGAAAGTGATGTTTTGTGAAACATTTATGCTGAGGACGGCTGTTGTTAAGCTAACGGAAAATTAAAATTAGCCTTATGTATTCTTTCAAACAACTAAATAATGTTGACAACTGCTTGTAATTAATATTTTGACTAATTAAGTATTGTTTTTATCGTTAGAAAGTGAAATACAATTATACTTGGAGATAATTTTCATCTAAAGATTTAAAGGAAGTTTTAGCAAGTGGAAATAATATTTGTTACTAATGTACTAATATTAATGTAATTATATGTTTAAGTGCTGATTAATACAACTAGAAAAATATATTAAATTGTTCTTGGCATTTCAAAATGCCTCTTGCGTTTTGTAAAACACTGAACAGCATCTTGCATTTTGCATAACATTGAACCTATCTATGAAACATGTTCTAAGTTTAAAAGTTTTTAAGATGGTTTGCCATTTCCTCATCTCATCAAAAGAGCTTTGTTTTTTTTAAAAAACAAATAACCTTTCATTATCCAATGTATTATGTTAAATATTAGCAAATAAATTTGGTATTATTTCACTTCTTCTCTAACTTAGAAGATAAATTCGTTTTGATTAGCATTGGCATTTTTCCTTAAAGGGGAGACTTCTGCATATAGTTGAATTTCTTGTTGAATTTGTACAGTATTTAATTTACTGTATTGTAGCTTAGGGTGTTTGAAGGGGCTGCAATGGCCTAGTGGTAAGGTCTTGGCTTTGGGGAGGGTTCTAGTTTGAAACTCGATTCCTCTAAAGATCTGCCATGTATGTGGACTTGAAGTATATTGAGTCCTGGGCCAAATGTTTTCCTGTTGGTGTGGTGCAGAAGTTTGGAGGGGGAATTCCAGCTCATGTGTCATCCTCGTCATCTGACTGTGGTTCAAAATTATGAGGTCTGTCCCAAAATAGGCCTTGTCTCACTTTAAAACGGGATGTAAATATAACTAAACTGAACTAGTGTGTTTGGAAAGTATTCAAACGTCTCTTCAAGTTCTTATAGAAAAATATATATAATCTACAAATAATAATTTTCTGTAAGTTACTGAATAGAATAATGCAATAGATATAATGATTGAATAAACACAGCAATTAAAAATAAATAAATCTGTATATATCCTATAGAAGCCTTAGATGTCTAAGCTAAAATAGTTTCTCATAAAAGCATGAAAAATATCAAAGTATTCAAATTCTATATAGGGATGAAATAAACCCTTGTGATACTATGTAAGTGAAGAGAAGATTTTTAAAATTCATTTTTGATTACTTCTTACTTCTCTGTTGACATCCTAGATTATGTTCATTAGTCGATTTCCAAAGTGTTTTGTTTTTGCTGTTGCATGATGAATTAACAAATTTGTAAAGTAATATTTTACTGCATGTATATTAAAATATATTAGGTTTTTTTTTATAAAGTGTGCATTTATGTGTTACAAAAATGAGTTTCCTTATTACAGGTAATGGTACGGGATGCTCTCAATTCTGCTATGGATGAGGAAATGGAAAAGGATGAGAGAGTGTTCTTGCTAGGGGAGGAAGTGGCTATGTATGATGGAGCATATAAAGTAAGTCGTCTTTAAATTTCCAATGGACATACCCTTAGATAAACACTTCATTTAAACTTAAATGGTGTAATGAAGTCATTTCATGATAAATCTTAAGTGGCTCACACCAATTTAAACTATCGTGCAATTACTAATCATGAAAAATTCTTTTGCCCTTTGAAATAATTGTTTAGTTTTTATTGTGTATTTTCTTTTCTTATATAATTGTAGTTCGTATAATTATATAGCTCTCAACAGTTTAAATATGATTTTTTTTATAAAATTTTTATTAGTTCTTAAGCTTTGTCTAGTTTATTTAATGTTTTCTGTTTACATTAGAATCATTAATTTTCATTATCATTATTAAAGGGTCTAAATTATTTATTAAATTACTTTTAATTTTTTGTGAATCTATTGATAAATATGTACACCATTATATTAGAAACACCTTTGTGCCTCTAAGAATACAGTAAATAGTATGAAGTAGGCTTTAAAACTTCTTTACAAATTTCACAGTCCATGCCTTTAATAATTCAGAATTATTAAATAGAAACTAGAAAAACATTTTGGTATGATGGTGGTCTTTCTCTCTTATAGTGTTATACACTAACACATTTTTCCTACTCAAAGAGTATCGACAAAATGTTTACTAATACTGCATCATTGAAAGCACAAGATTTACCTAACAAGCATGTGCACACTGTCTCATGCTGTACAACTTGTTGTTACATGTTTAAATGATAAGCAAAGTTATATTTCTCATGTGAATGAAACATCACAAGAACTGATATCTTCTAACTGTGTTACAAGTATTTAAAAAATGTTTTCAATAAATCAAATTGATAAGTTGTGCAATTTCTTTTTCTTCTACAGTGAGCATTCCAGAATTTTCAGAAATATACTTTATTCTATGATTTACTATGCAATATCTTTTATCTGTAAAATTTCATAAATTTGCCCTAATTTGCAATAAAGGAATACTACTCAGATTTCTAGAATTTTTTCCTCTTTGTTTTGGATAGAAACCACCAAATATTCCTGGGTTGATTATTATTATTGAATGTAGACCAACTATGCACAAGGCCTTAAAATTTGGTTAATGAATATCTCCTTAAAGATCAGTTGCTATAAACTCAAATAGATCAGCGGTTTGAAATTAATTTTAGACTGTATATTGAAAATGGACAATATTTTGAATACCAATTTAAGCAGATATTGCAAACCTTTACAGAATTTTAATATGAGAATTACTTTCTTCAATACATAAATGTAATGAGTTAATTCAGAAAGGTTACTTCTGAATCATTCACTAAATGTGATGGTTGATTAATTATTATATATTCTTCGAATTGTCTTTGTAGGCTGTTTTGAGTGAACAAGTAGGTATGTATGTCCATGTCATTGTTAGTAATTTAATTGTTTTCAATATGAAATTCTAAAAGCTACTAAATAATTTTTTTCATTTCTTTTATAGACTTTAAAGAGTTACAGTTTTACAGGACAGTTTCTAGATTACTTGTTAAATGCTTTCAATTTAAGAATATTTTTCAGATTGCTATTACTGTCCTGTTTTAAACATTGTTCTTCTGTTCTAGGTCAGCAGAGGTCTGTGGAAAAAATATGGAGATAAAAGAGTTATTGATACACCCATCACAGAAGTTAGTTTTTTAAACCATTTGTTACCTTAAAATTTTGCATGCAATACCAAGCATAAATTTCTTTATGTGGTCATATCAGTTTATCAAATACGGAGGAAACTGTATGATCCTTTGGGATAAATAAATAAAAAAAAACTTTATCTTATTTAGTTTCTACAGAGTCGGGTTTAAAATTTTTTTTCAAAGCCTATCCTCATACAAAACACTTTATCATGACTTCAAAATTGTTAAGTAAATAAGTAAAATAAAATGTTGATAAATATAAAAAAGTTATTTTAAAATTGTTATATGGTAAATTTTAATGATGTCAGGATTATTTTCTATATCATATGTGCTTACAAATGTTATGGAATCTGAAAGAAAGGACACTGTGAAAATAGTTGTGACATGAGTTCTCTAGTAAACAGTTATCTTGCCAATTTTAATTTTTTTTCACTTAGAAAAAAATTTTATTAAAAAAATAAATGAACATTCACCCTAAAAATAACATACATCCCTTCATTATCCTTGAAGGAGTTAAATGTTGCAAATAATACAAATTTGCAACGATCATGTGATAACCCATTTTAACCTTTAATCTGTATGAAACTATTTTACATTTTGCAATAAATGCTGTAGGGTAAATAGATATTGTTTTGAATTTAAATTAATTAGTATAATCAATATTTAAAGTAATATATGAATTAAATTTAACATTGAAAGTAAAAATTTTGTTATTGAAGATATAAAATGAGACAATAAACTGGAAATGATCTGTTTTTCAGTTTTTTTCTCTTGCATGAAATTCAGCATAATGAATAGTCATTTAAATTAAGTAGCTAGGAAATTATTTACATTTGGAATGATTTACATTCAAAGACTTGTCTAAAAAATCAAGAGTCTTGTGTGAAATTTCTGAAAAGGCTATCTGTTTTGTTAAACCAATGTCACCATTCTTATGAAGCTGCACATCTTTTTCCTCTGCATATAGTTGAAAAGAAATCGCAAGAGGAGAATATGTTTTGATTTCTTTCAATTGCATTCCACTTACTTCTTTATTTACTTTTTGAGTTTTTATTAGCCTTAAAAATTCTCACAATGTCGAAGAAAAATTCCAGATCTGTTCCGATTCAAAAGAAACATCATTAGAATGAATTTCAGAAGGAAGTAGGAAAAACAAGGTTTTGAGATGGGACACCAATGGAATTATTCAATGCAAGATTTGTTCTATCGTGCAGTTTGCAACTATCATGTTTAATCACCAGTAAAAAATAAATTAATTAATGCTCTTTAATAATTTTGGATTTCTAAAATTTCTGTACTTTTTCTGCCACAAATGTCTTGTTAATCTCCTGATTTCATTAATAAAATTTTCTTTAATATCAGTAGTATGGCATTAACTAAATTTACTTTTAATTTAACTTTTTATCTGTTCTTTAATTTGCAGGGTAAATTTCTGTTCTTAATAGGAAATTGAGTTTAAATTTTTTGTCTAGAAATCAAACATTTTGTTAAATCTTGTGTTTCTTTGGAATATAGCAATTTTATTCTTCTTTTTATGATAATACAATTTATGTGTTACATATATATAATGTGTAAAAAAAAATTATTTTTCTTTTTTTAGATTGGATTTGCTGGCATTGCTGTTGGAGCAGCCTTGGTGAGTAGAAAATCTCAAACAAAACAGCTCAAGTGCTGTTCATTTTTGTTATACCTAATAGTTTTAATCTTGTTTCTTGAAGGCGGGGTTGCGGCCTGTCTGTGAGTTCATGACTTTCAACTTCTCCATGCAAGCCATTGATCATATCATTAACTCTGCTGCAAAGACATTCTATATGTCAGCTGGAAAAGTAAGATTTAAGCTTTATTTGAAGTATAACTGCTTTTATACAATTGAATGTTCCTGAACAAATTATTGCTTATTGTTAAGAGACCATGTTTTCAAAAGAAGATTTGTATTAATGTCTGCTAAAAAAGTTTTCTTATTAAAAAGTGTATTTTGGAAGCATAAATTTTTTTCTATAATATTCCAATGTTTATGAACAGGTTTTTAAATTTTGAAGCCTAATATTTTTTAAGTAATTGTAAAACATTTCTCTTGAAGCGGTGAGCTTCTAGATGGATCAGCCATACTTTTTTCTACAGATTTCTTAAAAAATGTACCATTTACTGTGTGCTAGCTGCTTTAATGCTAATCATGAAGAAGAGAGTTTCCTAGCTTGGTTATTAACAGAATTAAAATTCATTTCAAAATTAGTCTGTAATTAAAATTTGAATGCTTTTCTCATTCGAAATAGTAGAATATCTATTATGGTTAATA
Source organism: Araneus ventricosus (assembly GCA_013235015.1). Classification (NCBI taxonomy): domain Eukaryota; kingdom Metazoa; phylum Arthropoda; class Arachnida; order Araneae; family Araneidae; genus Araneus; species Araneus ventricosus. Next base: position 1,248,806 of record BGPR01000118.1, on the reverse strand, counting down.
TGAATTTGCAATAGTAACAGCAAAATTGTTTATTCAGTATTTGGTAGAAATAAGTTACAATTGAACTTGAATTAGAGGGGTTATGGGATTTGGAGCAACAAAGGCTGTAATTCCCTAGTTCTAAGCTAAACACAGTATAGTTCTTTCCAAAACAACGGTTCCATAATGATGATTAGAACATTCCATAAAAAACATTGTGTCAAACTTTCCATGCAGATTAAATCCGAAATTGACTGTCTTCGGCGGAGAAGAAAAACACAAGCAGAGCAACAGAGGCAACAAAACACACGATGCCAAAAGGATGCAGCTAAAAAACATCAAAGTGCTTGAGGGCTTGAATGAAGATGGTCAGATGATTCTTGTTGGTTAAGGCATGAGATAGAAGGACATCATAAGTAATGTTGGATTCGACGATGTTCAATTTGTTCCAGAGAATAGCTCTAAAAGATGCATATTTTTTGCACTTTAGAAGGATGTGAGAAATGTCATTGATTTCATTACATACAATGCACAAAGGGTCGGGATGGAGGTTGAATCTGTGAAGGAGACCTGGGGTTATGATGGTTTTACTAATTATGCATGCAATTAGCCTGTCCTGTACCCTGTTTCCAGTCCATTTGGAGATGGTTAGAATGTCCGGAACGTTTCCAATTAATGCTTGGTATTTGCTTTTACGGTAATTGTCATGCGTTATTTGAATTGACTGTTTTTTCAAGTTGGAGATAATGTCCTCTGAGGCGATCCAATCTATGAATGGCGTGGAATCAGTACTTTGCTTTGCAAGAGAGTCTGCCTTTTCATTCCAAAAGATTCCTGAATGACCAGGTACCCAGAGGAGGGAAATTTTTTTATTCATATTTTTTCTGACATGAATTTTTGAAGCCAGACGTTGAATGACTTTGGGAGAATGAAAGGTAATATTTTTAAGAGAGGATAGTGCCGAATAACTGTCGGATAGGATTAAAATATCCTTTTCAGGAACTGCTAATGCATCCAATGCTTGGCAAATTGCTAAGACTTCCTCTGTGAAAACGGAATCTAAGGAATGAATACGATAAGAAAATTGTTGAATTTTAGAGAGCCAGCAATTGACATGTAACAATGTGATTTCGAACCATCAGTAGCAATAATGTAAGTTACAATTATTCTTAGTTTTGATCAGTTATAAATTTTTGGTGGTTAAGCAGTTACTTCATGTGTTCATGAATTTTTTTTTTATTGGTGCAACTCTATTGGTAATTCTGCTAATGTATCAGAAAGAATTTTATTTTTTCAAGTTTATCTTTTGTTTTCAGAAACAAGAATAATTTTTCTGTTTTTAAAAACAACTGAAAAAAATAAAGTTTTAATTTAGTTTCTATTATGATTAATGCAGCATTTTGTCCTTGCTACTCCAGAAACTGCATTGATTTATTAGATAATATATTAACCGCTTAAAGACCAAATTATTTTGAAACCTATGGTATTTAGAATGAGTTAACTCAGGTTATGTCCTTAAGTGAGTAAAAAAACATCCAGACACTTAATTAGTACCTTTCACATTTTGTTACACCTATCACTGTTTAAAAATTACACTATTAAAATTCGACGTGTATGTATGTGAGGCCATCTTCTCACGAACCGCTGAACAGAGAAGCGTGCGGAAAGTACTAAAAGATGGGGATAATCAAAAGAATCCGTTTTGACCATTTAAATTCTGAAATTTTAATTAGTAAAAAAGTTATTAATTAAAAACTAATTTACAACAATACTTTTCATTGTTTTGGATACTTTATAACAATACTTTTCATTGCTACAGCGCAATTCAAAATATATTTTATTGTTGAAGTTGTTTACTTTAAAGAACATTGTTACAACAACAATGTTACATGCAATAATGTTAAAAGTTTCAAACTACATTAACATAAAAAAATGATGCCGACAAAAATAAAAAAAAAATGTATTGTCGGAAGTGTATAAATTCTTTTTTTATCCCGTGATATAATGTCAAACAGAATAATTTTAACGAACTGCCGAATTTACAGGCGTGTTTTGTTTCTGTGAAGTTATGTGTCAAAAGATATAGATTATTTATGTTAGTGCTTTTAATCATTATTCATTGATTTGATCAAGTTTAAATATTTCTGATAGTTGCTATTTTAAGCTTATGTTTGGAAGTTACTATTTTTGCTTTGTTCAATTCTCGCTTTTTCCGATGCCTAAAAGAAAAAGAGGAGTTACAGGGGATGCTGCCCGTAGACAGCAGGCAATTAGAAAACGTGAAAGGAGAGTTGCTGAAACTGACGAAGAAAGAAACCATGGAATAACGTGGTCAGGACAGAAGAGTGGAAGAAACAGAAGAACAAAATAATAGCCGATTGTTGGTAATGGCACAACGTGGCCAGAAGAGAAGAGTGGAAGAAACAGAAGCACAAAGAAATAGCTGATTGTCAGCCATGGTACAACATCAAGAGAATGCCGTCTAAATGTTATTGAAGGACGAAATCAGCATCAGATACAGAACTGTTCTTTACTCCTTACTTATTTAGGAGAGAATGTTGGAAATGTGTTTCGTTACCTCACTTCTTCTCTCTGTCAGGGAATGACACATTATTTGACATCGCCCGTGCAAACGCCAGGCCACATATATATGTAATGTATCTTGCCTCGTGTGTTAATGAACTGTACACGGGGATATGAAAAAATATTTATCCCCAGCAACGTTGGTTTATCTAAGTGTTTGTGTCACATGACCTCACCTCACTTCTTCTCTCCGTCAGGGAATGATGCATTATTCGAGATAGCCTGTGCAAGATATTTGGAATTTACTATTTTTTCTTTGTTCAATTCTCGCTTTTTCCGATGCCTAAAAGAAAAAGAGGAATTGCAGGGCATGCTGTAGCAATTAGGAAATGTGAAAGGAGAGTTGCTGAAACTGATGAAGAAAGAAACTGCTGATTGACAACTATGGCACAACATGGTCAGGACAGAAGAAACAGAAGAACAAAATAATAGCCGATTGACAGTAATGGCACAACGTGGCCAGAAGAGAAGAGCGGCAGAAACCGAAAAACAATGAAATAGCTGATTGTCAAACAAGGCACAACGCAGCCAGGAGAGAAAAGCAGAAGAAACAGCAGAACAAAGAAATCGCCAATTGTCAGACATGGCACAACGTAGCCAAGAGAGAAGAGCTGAAGAAAACAGAAGAATAAAGAAATAGCCGATTGGTCAGACAAGATGTATCACGTGACCTCAGTGAATGACGCATTATTTGAGATAGCCCATGCAATGCCGGGCCATACAGCTAGTATTCTCATAACTGCTGTTTGCCTTTAGAATTTTCCTTGCCTTAAACTTTATATTTCTCAAAAATGGTTTCTATTCCTGTATTTCAGATTAATGTCCCAATAGTTTTTCGAGGGCCTAATGGTGCTGCTTCAGGTGTGGCAGCCCAACATTCGCAGTGCTTTGCGGCTTGGTATGCCAATTGCCCAGGCCTCAAGGTCATATCACCTTATTCCTCAGAAGATTGCCGAGGATTGCTCAAGAGTGCTATTCGTGACCCAGATCCAGGTGATAATGATTAACTGTTTTGGAATTTTAATTTCTCTTCAAAAAAATTTCTTTGTGAGGAAAAGTACAAATCTTTTTGAATTAGTTCAAATCAGAATTCATTTTATCACCACTTAAAATGCTTATTTGTGTCAAATTGATATCTCTTAATTAATAAAGATCTATCATTTTATTTCAGAGTCAACACATACTGTCACTTATGTCTTTTATTGTTATAGATGTTCAAGTCTTGTTTTAATTTAGGTTTTTAATAGATTGTGTAAATCAAAATTTCAAAGAAAAATTCCTTTTCATTCTAAATTTTAAACAAAGCATAATTTTTTTGTTATCTGATTTTTAATGGAGTGTATTAAATTAGAGAGGCTATTACAATGTGCGCAAGTTTATAATTCTGTATTTCAGTTATTTTACATGATTAGTACTTCCTTAAGTGTAGTTACTGAAAAAAATTATGCTTATTGGCTACCTCCTCTGATAACTGTCAGAAAATTCATCTCTTTTTTTTTTTCCGTTTTACTAAGAATCATCATTTCCAAATAAAACTTATTTTTCAGTTGTTTTCTTGGAGAATGAGCTTATGTATGGTGTACCTTTTGAAGTGTCGGATGAAGTGATGTCAAAAGACTTTGTTCTTCCAATTGGAAAGGCTAAAATTGAAAAAGTTGGTATGTTTGTTTTGGAAATTCATTTAATAGTATTCTAAATGCTTTTTTTTTGAAATATAAAAGTAGCTCATATCACCAAATATTTTTTTCTTTACAAATTCAGTGTTTTTCAGGAATTGTCGTATTTGCGTTCACATCTGTACTTGTTCATATTAAAAAAAATTATATCTTTCCAAATTTCTCGCATACAACAGGCTAATATATTTTTTGCATCTTAGAAATATTTTCACCAATTGTTTTAATTCTTATCCCTTTAAGACCGAGCCTGCACAATCATGTGGATTAGACATTAGTTTATATTTCTGCTTCCTGGTTAGTTGTATGCAGTTAATGCCAGAAGAAATGATTTTTCTTGTTTCCTGAATTTCTACAGATCTATTTTTCTCATTAGATGACACCATCCATTTTTGAGTTGTAGTTGGCATTTAATCCATTGGTTACAAAAATATGTCTGGTCTTAAAGGGTTATTATTTAGAAATTCTAATGATATATCCTACTTTATACAGTGACATTTTGTTCATCAAGAAAGTTTTCAGTGTCATTTAGGATGATTGATTAAAAATGCCTAACAAATGTAAATTGCTTGAAGCCCTTATTTGGCTCTAATGAGTTATCAATAATTAGAAAAAGAGAACATAATATTTTATGCCTAAGGATAAATTTTGTATAGTAAAATTTTGAACTTCCATGTATACGTCTATTTTTCTTAGTGGTATTTAAATGCAAACTCTTTGACATATAATAATGTTCATCTTCTTTATAAAATTACACTGGGACTTGAAATATTTGACTGCATTATTAGGTTGATACTAATAAATGTATCAAAAGTATTTAAAAATATTTTTTAATTAATATATTCAAAAACATTCAGTTGATTACTCTACCATTTATATCGACTAGACTATTTATGTAAGACAATATGCAATTGAAAGAGCAAGAACTACATTTATTAAGAGAACACTAGGCCTGGAACAGTGTTTAAAAAACTTTCTTACAGAATTGATAAATTACATTGCTTTCAGGTCTCTATCTCTCTTCCCCCAGCGAAAGAAAAATGCATGGCTAGTTAACTTGCAAGTGTGAGCATTTTTCGATTAATTTGACTTTATCTTTTGCATGATGATTTCATTTTCAAACTAGAGTCATCTTGTGTGTGGGGGGGGGTTGCTTTAAGTTGAATCAAGAGAATTTAGACTTTAATTTTGATAAGTGATTCATAACAGTAATTGTGATTATATTGAGTAGTATCTTTTGTATATAAATGTTGTTGTATTGAAACTTTTTCAATTTCTTCAAATTTACACCCATTTTTTTTCCTATATAGAATATAAAATTATGCAGTGCAAATAACTTTTTAATGGTAATACTGAATATTTCATTCTATAGGCCAGCATATAACATTAATAGCCCATTCCAAAGCAGTTGGGACATGTCTGGATGCAGCAAAAGAATTATCTGCAAGTGGTATAGAATGTGAGGTAATTTTGTATAGAAAAATGGAATTGTGTTCAGGGGTGGCTCGTTCATAAGGATTGTAGCACTCCCAACATTTTCCATTGTGCAAATTTAATCAGTTCATTTTATTTCATAATTAATATTTAAATCTATCAACAATGTAATGAAATTTTACATTAAATGATTTCGATCTTCAAATGAAACACAAGGAAAAACTGAGAAAGAAAAGAAAGTTCCCTATCTTATTTTTTCACTACCTGAAGATTATGTGCAAAGGAAAAAACAACCACAAGTAACTAGAACAATGCATCCTTGGATTTTTGTAGCACTGAATTCTGCATGCGAAGTTACCCAGAGCAGGCTTTCCCTATCATAATTGTAAGTTGAAAGGGTACTGTTGAAGTGGACACTTTCTGTCGTGTTAGAAATGGAGTTTTAAATATTTTCCCGCATGCTAAAACTTTGAAAAGAAATGAAGGATAATTAATAACAAATAAAAATTTAATTGAAAAAAGTTTTTTTTTCATAGTAATGAAATTTCTTGCAATCCAAAGGATTTTATCGATAATTTTTAATTACAAATGCTGCTGAAATACATATGAAAAATTTTCTGCAATACAAATATGTTTTCAAAATTTTCTTGACCCCCAATATTCTGTACCTTTCTATTTGGGATCATGATTCATTGTTTAAGAAGCCTCGATTTGGAATAAAACACGGTTCGCTTAAAGGAATAGGATTTCTTACAGAATATTGATAATTATATTTCCATTTTAAAAGATTGCAGTCCACCTTAAGATAGATGTAATAGAATAAATTAATCCTTTTTTTTCCTCATCTTGGCAATTCCTGTTACTACATACTACATCAGAATTTGAACTCAGCTTTTTAACATTAAATATATATATATATTTTCTGACTCACACAATATGAATTGCAGACATGACACATTTATCCGCGTTTCCGGCATCAAATTTTATCAATCTTGGGATCGATGCAAATCTGCATTAAAATTTTTGTTAATGTGTTGGGGGGGGGGTGCTCATGCAAACAAAAAATGTATGCCGTGTGAAAATTTTGCGTATGGATCTAAAGAGAAAGAGCTTCGAATTCATAAGATATTGCATAATCCTGCCGAAAGCCGTTCAGCGTCCAAGTTATGTATCGGCGCTTTGGAGTCAAAGTTTAGTATTGGGAAGAATGCCTGAAGGTTGTATTCTCTTCTTCATCGTTTCGTCCAATCGTCTTTCATTCCATCTGATCAGAATTCATTCCGAATTCTGGTTGGATAGAAAATCAACCCACGAATTTCTTCCGATCCCAAAAAAAGATCGTTATCTCTCCGTGAAGGAAGCCATTTTATTTTTGCGGTCTTTTTACCATTCTTTTCTTCGTTTTTGTTAGTTATTTTAATTTCATTTTTGTTTTCATTCCTTAACGTTTGTCTATCAACACAAACATGACACATTTGTGCGGAAACGTGGGTTTCAGTGTTTTCGGTATCGAATTTTGTCATTCTTGGGATCGATGTAAATCTGCATTAAAAGTTTTGGTAATGTGTTGGAGGAGGGTTTGCACTCACAAAAGACATGAATAGCATGCAAACAAAAACTGTGCGCTGTGTACACATTCAAATTATTCTCAGATTTTATAGATAAAAGATCAGAAAGAATGTATATTGAAGCACATTCTTCAATTTAGAGTGTTAAAAACAAAATGTTGAGCAAAAAGCAGTCTGCTTTTGAATATTTTAGAAAAAAGATTTTTTGCATGATGCTATTTATAGTAACGTGCAAAAATTTAAGGTCATCAGGCAAATGGTACTAGGAGGAACTTGATAGTAAGGAAATAGCTATGAGAAAAAAAAAAATAAAGAAAAACCCCCAATCAAAGAAAGAAAGCTTGAATTGTTAGCTTAAAAAATGAGAAACAAGTCTTAATAATTATGTATAATCAAAAAAGTTTTTACAAGGCCATATTTTTTAGTGAGATAATTTTTATCATAGTTTTTATTTTAACAAAACTTTATACGTAATTCATTTTTCACCCATTAATTTTCTTTTAAATAATAATTCTACAATATTTTTAATATTTCAAGCACTTTTTATATAAATTTATTCATTTATTGTTCAATTAATCACACTTTTTTTGCTTCTCGGTGTTTATGTTTGATACGATTCCGTATTTATGAAGTTCAGCTTTTTTTTGTTCCAAGCCTGTGTCATGTCTGGAATTGGTCTAAGTTGTAGGTAGCTGTTGTGATTTCAATGAATAAAAAAAAAAAATTAATCCTATTACAAGTATCAAGGTTAACATTTTTTATCTTTCGCTGAAAACAAAACAGGAAGAATGGATTTTATTTTTAAGTAATTTTTAATGATACTAATAAATAGTATTCACTTATGCTTCTTTTGATATTAGTTATAGCATAATTTTTTTTGGTTAATTAATAAGCAAATTATTTTATTTCAGTACTATAATGTCATTTTAATCTTCAACCACAGCTGTGTAATTTTATAAAGTTTATTCATTAAATATAAAACTACTCAAAGTTAATGAAAAAAGCTACCCCCAAGATTATATAACATGAGCCGCCACCGTTTGTATTCTATTATTAAGACTTAAGGGTAGATTCTGAATTATGCTTCTCACACTATAAAGTGGACACATAAATAAATGGAATTTAATCTTTTAAACTGAAAGATATGAAAATATTAAATATATTGATTTCCTAATTGTAGGTGATCAATCTGCGCACCATCCGGCCTTTGGATGAACAATGCATCCTCGAGTCTGTGATGAAGACTCATCATTTGGTGACAGTAGAACAGGGTTGGCCACAGTGTGGTATTGGGTCAGAGATTTGTGCTCGTGTTATAGAGAGTAAGTATATTTCTATTTTTAACCAATACCAACAGTATCAGGTTTCCTGATGGGTCATCTAGTACATATTTGGATGGCACAAAATGAATTTTGTGTTGTTTTCAAAAGTAAGATTTTGGTAAGATAATGATATTGAAAAGCTGTTGATCATTTCCATTCAAATTAACTTTTTATTTAAGCTTATTTTTGTATGTCTTTAAGTCCAGATCAAATTACCAATAATTTTAAGCTTAAACATTAAGTTTCTGAAACAAGGGAAAATCATTTTATTTTAGTGTTCACTGATATGTGAATTTTAATTGTTACTGAAAGAGGCAGCAGGTATAAAACTGCTATATATTCTGAATGCATTCCATTGTTTTCTACTTTAAAATGCATTTAAACCAGTAAAAACTACAAATAAATCTTTCTGTTTAAGCAATTATATGTCACTAGTTTTGCTCTCATGCATATCTACACAATTACAAAAAAGACACTATTAAATAAGAAAACTTCTATTTAAAAAAACAACTTAAGATTTGTTATTTAAATTTTATGTTATAAGTGATACTTAAACCTTATTGGGGACCCCACCTGAATTGTTGTTCTGTTGGTAACAAATGACTGAGATGGTAAAAATTATAATGTTATGTGAATTAGTCATAATTCTATCCCTTTTTTTCCCCTGCTAAAACCTCAAAATTCAACTTTTTTGAACAATTGTGAACATTTAGAGAAAGACTAAGATTTTTCTTCCAATCAACTAAGCTATACTTACTAGAAACTTTTTAAATAAATCTGTTCAGTTTATACAAAGTCTTGCTTTTGACTTAAAAAAATCAACCTTTTTTTTGCTAAAAATGTTTCAGGCCCAGCTTTTGATTACCTGGATGCACCAGTGGTTCGAGTTACAGGAGCTGATGTTCCCATGCCCTACACCAAAAGTTTGGAACCCCTCACAATACCTCTATCACAGGATGTGGTTATGGCAGTAAAGAAAGTTCTGAATGTGCAATAACAATTCTCATCAATAGAAAACTAAATTCCCGAGTAGAACAATGAAAATTCTTAATATATATACATTGTACATATCCTGTGTTGCAGTTCTGTTATGTATTTATTACCATGAAATTTATTGATTTGTTTGAAATAAAATGTTTCTAAATATGTAGGTTGTATCCTCATAAAACATGATACAATATATAAAGGTTGCTACAAGGCATCTCAAAAATATTAGTTCTAATTTTTAGAAGTGGTGGATAACATCTAAAGGAAGGAGAATTATTGTGTATAAATCCATATCGAGAAACACCATGGGAAAGCAGTAGCAGATATACAAGATCTGAAATGACACAAGATGGGAATGGGAAATCATTTATTGGAGATGATTATTATAGTTGGTGTGCTAGAAGAATACTTTAGAAACTTCAAATGTCTACTATGACGTATCATGAAATGCAGCATGACACTGACCATTGATTCTCGGACATAGTCAAACTCGGCTGGACTTTCTTTGATAGTGGCAGGAACATGTGCCCGATGATCTGCAGGATGATCTAAACCCTTTGGAGATGAATGGGGTATAAATAATAGTTGGGCAAAACGCATTATAGTCCAGTAAATGAAGGGTTTGAAGAAAAAAAAATATAGTTTTGGAAATTGGTACACATGTTCGTGAGGAGCTTATGATGAACATACTCCCCCCCCCCCCCCCCCCCCCCCCCCCCCCCGAGCTCATAGCGCCATCTTGGGTTTCATCTCCCCTTTTTAGTTTTTCCTGAATATCTCGAAAACTATTCAGTTTACAGATTACAAATGATTTAACAAATTAAAGAGTGTAAAATTCCCTACAAATACATACTTTTATTTTTCTTCCAGCTTTGATAGTCTTGAAGATAATGGTCTCAAAGGTTGCTACCATCTTGGATTTCCTCATCCCCTTTTCAATTTTTCTTGAATATCTCGAAAACTATTCAAAATTGAAATTGCATGTGAATTAACAAATAAAAGAGCGTGCAATTCCCAAAGATAGGTACTTTGATTTTTCTTCATGCTTTAATAGTTTGATATAATTGGTCTCAAAAAGGATGAATTTGTAAACATTTTTAATTGATAGTACAATAAACGAAGGGTTTGAAGAAAAACAAAAAAAAATCATATAGTTTTTAAAATTGGTACAAATGTTCTCGAGGGTCTCTTGTTGAACATATTAAAAGTCCCCGATCCTGGGGTGGGAGCTTACGCAGCCATCTTGGATTTTATCCCCCCATTTTTAGTTTTTCCCCAATATCTCGAAAAATATTTAATTCTAAAATTACAATTGATTTAACAAAGTAAAGAGCGTAATATTCCCTACAAATACAAACTTTTGTTTTCCTTCCAGCTTTAATAGTTTCCGAGATAATGGGTCTCGAAGTTTATTGCCATCTTGGATTTCATCCCCCTTTTTTAGTTTCTCTTGAATATCTCAAAATCTATTCAATTTTTAAATTATATGTAAACAGCAAATTAAAGAGAGTAAAATTCCTTACAAATGCTTGCTTTTATTTTTGTTTTAGCTTTAATAGTTTCAGATAATGGGTCTCAAAATTTGCCGCCATCTTGGATTTTATCCCCCTTTTCTTGAATACCTCAAAAACTAGTCGATTTTCAATTTACATGTAATACAGCAAATTGATGATCGTAAAATTCCCAATAAATGCATGCTTTTATTTTTTTTTCTAGCTTTAATAGTTTCCAAGATATGCAAGAAAAACTAAGACGGGGATAAAATCCAAGATGGCGGCAAATGTTGAGACCCATCATCGCGAAGACTATTAAAACCGGGAGAAAAATAAAAGTATGTATTCCTAGGGAATTTTATGCTTTTTAATTTGTTAAATCATTTGTAATTTGAAGACTGAATAGTTTTCGAGATATTTAGGAAAAACTAAAAAAGGGGGATGAAATCCAAGATGGGACCATAAGCTCACCCCCTCCAGGACCAGAGACTTTTAGTACATTCATCATAAGCCCCTCGCAAATGTGTGCACCAATTTTCAAAACTATATGATTTAATGTTTTTTTCATCCCCATTTTGGACCTGCGTTCACTACATTAATTATAAAATATAATGAGACATTCCTAAGGCAGAGTGCTGTCTCAATAGTATGTGTTGGTACTAGGATTTCTCTCCATAGCATCCTGCATATTTTCTTCCATGGTGGGAATATGCATCAATCATGTCCTGTCCTCACTTCTGCTACTTCTTAATGACCCATAATTGCACACATGCTAACAAACGGAGACCTAGTATATGCCTGTGTGGAAAGCTTTCTTGATACATCTGTTGAGCTGCTCTTGGTTATTCCATACACTAATATATATATGTCTGCTAGCTCCCTTTTTGTATACCATCTCTTAAATGAGGAAACCAGAAATTTCCATTTTAGCACATTGATGACCTTCACCTACTATTAACTTATAGTGACATTTCTAAATATGAGATCCTGTCCAATTCTCATTCTTTTAGATCTTATCTGCTTCCCCCCAAAATTTTTGAGACACCCTTTATAATTAATGATATTCCAAGTTGGCAGCAAATAGAAAACTATGAGCAACTGTGTGTTACAAGGAAATAATGCAATACATGCTTTTAAGTATCTTAGAGTTATAGAAAAGAGTTTTGTAAAGTTAAACGACTTTAATTTTAAACATAGAGCATCATTTCACAAAATATCAATAAAAGGTATTTAAGACTAAATTCTCGATACTGTTCAAATACATTAACACCCTTTTTACTGTATTGTCAACTTGAGTTGTCACTGTCAAAATTTGACAAATTCTGCAGATAGGATGAGGGATAAGAAATAATGGTTTTAAAAATCTTTCCTTATGGTTGTAATAAAATGTGTAGTTCCAATTAACAAAATTGAAATAAATTTTTTTATAGACATGCTAAAATTGTAGTCCTTGGAAACAGACATATAGTGTTTTTAAAAATTTAAATAAAATGAATGTATTGAAAAAAATATTCAAAGAAGGAGGCATGTTCTCAATTGGTAACATTTTCCCTTATTTGCTAGACAAATGAAGCCACTGTAAAGAAGTGGATTATCAACAAGTATTAAATCATGTATTAAACAAGGATTAAACAGTACAATGACCCATTATATAAAAGCGTTCAAAAAATATACCAACTATTTCTCTCACGCAAATAACACAGTAGAACTGTTAATTAAGAGATTTCTTTTTTTACGAAAAAAGATCTTGTTCTCATCTTTTGCCGAAAAAGCGCCAGAAAAAACGAAATTGCGTGCAGAATCTAAAGGTTTTTGCAGCTCGTAAGATAGCACTCTTTGAAGAAAAATCACTATATAGATAACTAATTTTTATTACAGCACAAGCAGTAAATCTTGTTTTAAACAAAATGCTGTTCATAGCAAAACTCAATTGTCACTAATGTGAGCTAGAAAAGTTAAGGCTATAGTACTGGAAGAGGAGGGTGGGTGGGATGCAGCATGTTGTGTTTGTTATCCCAAGCCTGTAATTTACTAATGGAATAAATTGCTAAAACCACCTCAGCTGTTGAATTCAATTTACATTCACTTAGTCTCATTTAAATGTCACCTTTATGTCTTCCAATTACATAATCTTATCAACAATGTTAAGCTTTTTTGTTTTAAAATAGATATTTTAATCACTAGAGATTTTCATTTAATAAAATCTGCAACAATCAGTATTTGCAGTAGTAAATATGTTAATAAAAGTTGAAAGATTGCTGGCATTAAGATACAGCCATCAACAAATATCTAGGAATTTGTTTGTAGTTAATTTGTTCCAGTAATTATTTCCAACATATATACCAGATAAGTAATTAAATGAAAACAAGAACTAAAGATAGTACCAGACATGACACAGGCTTGGAACAAAAAAGCTGAACTTCATAAATAATGAATTGTGCCCAAGATAAATACTGAGAAGTAAAATATGTATCATTAATTGAACAATAAAACGAATAAATTTCTACAAAATCTGCTTGAAATATTAAAAATATTGTCAAATTATTATATAAAAGGAAATTAAGAATGATATAATCCAATACCAAAAAAGCTGAAATCCATGTTTCCGCGGAAATATGTCATGTCTGTAGTACTATTAAATAGAATATCCATATGAGAAACTGTTAAAAGTTTGTTCACAAACTCTATGGCAACCTAGCAACATATTCACTAACAATGAATACAAAAGGAAGAGATTTCATTAAAAACAACAAGAACACAAGCAAGGAAGTTGCACTATAACTTACATTCTGTGCAGAAACGAAGTTTTAAAATTTGTTTTTAGACAACACTGTATTTGCATTATATTATCATATACTCGATAAACAGCTAATTTAAGAACATCGAGTAAAATTTTGAGAAAATCTATGGTGCCGAAATAAAAATTTCAATAAAGAAAGCATTAAAATCATTTGAGGTATTAAGGAAATAATACCTCAAAAATTTGTAAAATGGATTTACATTTTTACAAACACATAAGGGCCATAAAATAAATAGTAAATTTCAACAATACATCAATTTTGAAACCAGCCATTAATTTGTCAAAATGTGAATCCAACTTGTATTTACTAAATTCTCAAGGTGAAATTGAGATGTTAAAAACTTTTCAGCCTGGTGTTATAAATAAGGTTGGACTAGGTTTAAATTAGGATTGGGAAATAGCTGATAGTGCAACCCATAGTGACTTAAGAGAATACAATTAAATTATATTGATAAAATATATAGGCACAATATTCAAATGCCCTCCTTTCATCTGCGGTGTCTGAAATAATCTACTGTCTCTCTTAACCCCTCCAAGCACCTAATTATTTTGATCTTATGGCTTTCAGGTTAGAGAAATTATCTCCTAAATTGAATGAATCAAACTTTGAGTTTAATCATATCATTAAAATCTTAAGAATGCTTCATCCATGGATATCTAACAAATAATATACATATTAAAATGAATTACCTGCTTTTGAAATGAACATGAAAAATTAGAAAAAGCTGTTTCTCCTACTCATATCTCCTATGGCGAGCACTTTCAGTTCAGGGAGCAAAACTTGCAATCACTCTAAGAAATCACCTTCGCACAGAAGGGGGTTCAGTCAGACTTGCCTTTAGGTTATATACTAAAGTCATGTGGTTTTAAATGTCAATTGTTAAAATACCAGAATTACTTATATAATGATCGAATCAAGCTAAATAGGGAAAACAAAGGCAATTTAAAAACTCAAGTCTAAAATTAGACCAGTAAGGGTTTAGTTTCCTGGTTCTTTTATTTTGTTTATAATTGCTTCATTTAAAAAAATTTCAATACATTCATTTTTGATAATTTGCCTACTATGAATTTGAGATAGGTATGAAAATTTTATTGGTAGTTTTCCTTCATATCTGATATGTAAATTTTTTAATAAACAATCATTAATATCTTATTTGAATTTCTACCACTGTAAACATCCGTAATTTAGTAATATATTCCTTGGAAAATGCATGAAAATCATCTCAGTGTAGACTGAAATTGACTTGCATATTAATCTTCAGGTAATAATGAAACTGTAACATAATAATTCAACCCTTGGCTTGAGATTTTGAGACAATATGAAATCCTTGATATTAAAGTCCACCCAAAATAAATTATTAATAGAACACTGCACTGGGCAGAGTTTATTTGCAGCACTCTTATTACTAAAAAGTTAATTTATCATTCAAGATTTAAGACAAGCATCATCTTAAAATATGCCCAAAATTAAATCCCATTCTACCTCTGGACCGAATCAAAATCATGGATGTAATAAAGATTTCTCACGATTATGTATGGTTGTAATCCATGGTAAACTAAAGGTTATTGAAGATTTTTGTGAATCTGGATACGATATAAACCAGTTGGAGAAGGAAGGATACTCTCCTTTGCAACTTGCCGTTATTCATAATAAGCCAAAGGTTGTTAAAATGCTTCTTGATTTTGGTGCTTTCGATGCTAGGAAGAGAAATACTTGGCGTACGGCAATAATTCATGGCAGAATTAACATAGTTAAAGTTATTATACAATCTGCAGGGTATATAAATATTCGTGATGAAAAAGGGTATGCACCTATGCATTGGGCAGCATTTCTTAACAAAATTCATATACTTGAAACCCTAATTAAATTTGGTGCAGGAATAAATGAATGTGATATCTTTGGAAATACACCTTTGCATAAGGTTACAACCCATGGAAGTTCAAATGTGATAAAGTTACTTCTTGATCATGGTGCAAATCCAAATTATTCCAATCACAATGGAAATACGCCGTTGCATCTTGTTGCTGCGTTAAAGGGGAAAGAAAATGCTCTTTAAATTCTAATTCAATATAAAGGATCTGTTAATCTTGTGAATAGATTTATAAACACACCATTACATATTGCTGCAATTGGGAATAAATGGGATGTAATAAGAACACTAATTTTGGCTGGAGCTGAAACTGATATAAATAACAGAAGTGGAGATACACCTTTGCATTTGGCAGCACATCTTAACAATTTCAAAGCAGCTGAAGAGCTCATTCCTTTAGGTGCAGCAATTGATCCTGGAAATATTGCTGGAGAAACTCCTTTACATAATGCTATATTACAAGATAATCTGAAGTTAATTGAAATTCTTATTCAAGGCACAAAAAATCTCAATTGCTGTGATAATCATGGAATCTGCCCTTTGGAAACTGCATTGCTCTATTATAAGCCAAAAATACTTGAAAGATTATTTCAAATAGGAGCTTCGATTATTCACGTTGACAGGCAAAACTACTCGCATTCACATCTTGCCAATATTGCCGTACAATTTTTATTGAAACATTTAAAAAATTAAAACTTTATTCAAAGATAAAAGAAGCAACTGCAGGTATTTCAACAAATTCCTCTTTAACAGAAAAAGATGCACAGTTAGTCCAGAGACTTTTGAAATATAAGGTCAGCTTATGTGATCTTCTTGAAACTGTCAAGAAAATTATTAAATACGAAATCTTATATTATGGTGAAGAAAGCAGTATGTATAAAAAATCGCCCTCTCAACAAAAATGTGAAATTCATCCATCATTATTACCTTATTTGGGAGATTGTTTTAAAGAAGTGTCATGAATGAGTATTAAAATTATTCATGAAGGAATTACATTCCATCAGTTTGTGACTAAAGAAAGAAACACCGAAGAAATTTTGCAACAATCCTCTCTTGCACAAGATTATATCAATCACATTTATTAAGCAATGTTATCAGTAAAAGTCACACAAGCATAACAGTTAAAAGTGCGAGACTCGGGTTCAGCTTCTGCCATAAAATATTAACAATAACTGTCTTGTGAATATAGCAGCTACCAAAATGTTACTATGATAAAGGAAAAATTGCCTAGGTTGATATGAAAATAAAAGAGCACATTTTATAGGAAGACACAAAAATAATGTGGATTACTTTACGAAAAAATTGACAGTTCTATTCCCCCCCCCTTTTGAGGTGATGTGTAAGATTGATTAGAGTGGCACAAAGAATATAAAGAGAAGGTAGGTTTGATAGTTATTCAAGTGCTATTACCTGCTTTACAAAATGAAAACAAAATTGCAAGGGTTATTTTACTTTCTGTTTTTTGAATAATTCAGCCTATGTATAATATGCAGGACAATTGAAATGGGAAATTGTAGGTAAATATTGAATACATTTTTTTGATGTTCAAAAATATGTACAGTAGAGTAGGGTTCAAGAGAATCATTTCATTACCTGTAGTTTATAACGAGGGTGGAGAATCTTTTTGTGCTGAAATGCCCCATTAAATTTCAGCAGTTGAGCAAAAATCTTGAGGCTTATTGTTCTGTAATTATTACGAGACAAGATAGTATGGAGTACAGCACGTTCCGCAGGAGCACAGACCTCCAGTTGACTGAAGAAGGAATCAGTAATTATTATTATATTGCAGACAATTATATTTTCAATGCAAATTTTAATTTACTGGTAACGCTGCAGAAAAAACTCGAGAAGGCTGCAAGTTTTCCATCCCTAGTTTCTAATAATGGAACAGCCTTTTTGATTTCGGGAAAAAGTTAAAACAAACTAAATAATCATATTCTTAATTAAAACTGAATTACCAAAATGTAGAAGTTCACATTTTTATACAAAGCACAAAAAACTTACATTAAACTGAAGTCTATAAGGATTAAGATATGAAAACTAATTAAAAAATCAAGACACTTGCCTATTGTCCATGTTCCTCTTATCAGATTGTTTATTGATTGAAAGACAAAATAGTGAGCATTTTGACTTTATCTTGAAAATTTCTTAGTGTCCAGAAGGGGGATGCTTTTATACATTATAAATATCTAGTCCAAAAAATTATTAATTTTAACTCAATGCACAGATAGATATCAGGTTTTGCAATGCTAGACCTATATTATTTTGAGTGTCTGTCACAGACATACAGGTTTCCAAAAATGAAAATTGGAGACATTTTGAAAAATATTCTGGCATCTTCAGTGGCAAATCCAGGATTCGGGTCTGGGGGGCTGAGGTCATAAAAATTTCGTATCGTATTGACGAATGTCAAACCTCATGGCTTATATAAGCCTAAACACCTTAACTTTACAGGCTTTCCTCTCCTGACTATAAGAATAATAAAGAACACTACAATATTTTCGATAATTTAATAAAAAATACAATGAAATAACTAGCCAAAAAATGTTTTCGACCACGCCAACGCTACAAGTGCAAGTGGAATGACTCGAAAAGTGGAAAATTTTCGAGCCTGTCAAGTCAGAAAGCAATGTTGTCGCGATTTTATTACTATTTTTAAAAAATGAAAATTAAGATCAAACAGTTGTAGTGATTTTAAATTAAATAAAGATTTTTGGTTTAGCTCTGGGGGGGGGGGGGGGGCCGCAGCCCGATAGCCCCTTCCCTGGATTCGTCACTGGGCATCTTAATAAACATGAGAATCCAAAAGACACAATATCTTGTCAATAAAAGGAAATTTTGTTTCATCAGAAGGATATGATTTTATGTGTAAGGGCATACACAAAGTTGTTCAACTATCTTAAGCTGAATATTCAAAGAGAGTTCCACAGCATTTGGAGTCGGGGCTGTCTTGATACATCTGAACGTCCCGAGCTAGATTAATTTGGTGCCCCACCGGAACTGTAACTAAGAATTGGAGTGCTCATGGCCCAACGACACTAGGAATTTGAGTTATATGCTCTCCAATATAAACTGTATTATTGTATTTAAAATAAGCACACTGTATGTTGCAAATTTTAATAAAACATATATTCTTTGTCAAATATGTTTTTGGTTTAAAATTATAATAAAATCTGTTTAGTATATTTCTAGGGGCCTTGGATCAATGGTGCCCCTGGGCTACAGCCTGATTAGTCCAAAGGATAAGACAGCGCTGTTTGGAGTGCGTAGCACCAAAACTTGTTGTTAATGCTAATACCCCACAAGAATTGGACTGTTGTGGTTGAAAATTTTGGAAATCCAATGTTGTTCATTTTCCATTTGGTGCACTCAGTCATAAAACTGACATATGATCATGGAGAAGGGGAGTGATACTCTCTCACAAAAGTGAAAACCACTAAATGGGAGTGGGGGAGTGAAGCACTTTCAGATAAGCATGGTGGAGGGTCCCGTTTTGAAAGAGGGAGGAGGAATCCCATAGGGACACAGTAACCCTAGGGGATTGATCAATTGTGTGGTTTGCATGGCACTCCATGAATGACCTAACTAAATGGATGGATTAAAAATTGGAATCAAGTAGAGCGATGTGCTTTAAATGGTCTGTGACACTCCCTTTGTGAATGTGCCACTTTATATTCTTTTTTAAGATCTTGAGTAAGATAAGTTTTGAGACTCATTAATATAAATTCCAGATTCAAGGCTAAAAATATGTTGCTATACCCATAAAAAGATTAACCAGTAAACAAGTTTCTAACACCTGTTTCTCAATACATTGATTATTAAGGTAACATAAAATCCCCCCTCCCCAGCAGCCTTTGGTTAAACTAAAGTTAGAATTAACAAATACATATTGATTAAGAAAGCTGGTTATTCAAATAGACAATTTATTACTATGAACCACAATAAAGCAACCACAAATCTATAATAAATTCTTTTATTTGCTTATTTTCCAAAATATTGTACAAAATATATTTACTATGGTTATATTACATTGGTTTGATAATACTGTCATAAAAATATACATGTAGACTCGACACAAATTATGTTTACATTAATCTAAAACAGTAGGTGCTTCAATAATATATTAAAAACTACATTTTAGAGTACATGGGATACAACTTGTATTAAAATTATTTAAAAGTGAACTCTTCTGAAAGGTAAAAGTGCATTTGTTTTACATGCATGTAACATTTTATTTATAACGTGGAAAGTAAGTTGGTTGAAATAGTTAGAAATGCAATATTAAAAAAATAAATGACAATAAAAGTAGCCATATTACTCTGGATTATTTTCTAGAAAATGGAGATATTTGATTTTTAACAGCAGTGAAGAGAAAAAATGTCAAGATTTTAAGTAGGAAATATATTTATAGTAATTTTTGAGGAATATGATAAATTTGATTTCCACTTTAAATTACCCAAGCAGAAGTACAGATACCATCCACAAGACTTTTCATTCTGTTTCCATCAGTTAGCTATATTAGTACTTTAATTGAATAAGCAGTTACCTGGAAGCATTCACATTTAAACATTAAAAAATGTTTAGTTAAAGGGAAATGAGAGCTGTATTTTATGTCAATATCTTTTTGCATATATAATACAAATTAATCACACTAGGTTCACATTAAAAAAATTATAGGTAATCAAGAGATTATCATTGCAATTTTAGTTTTCTTCTTTCTGTCCAGTTACAATGCAAATTTAATACTTAAAGGAAAATGCACAGCTGCAAAATGTGTAGGTGATCCCATTTCATATGATAAGGTGAATTTTCATTGGGAGCATATATGGTGTTATGACAATAAAAGCAAACAACCAGCTATATTTAAGTAATTTAAATCCAAATATTTTCTGTGGCACATATATTGCTGATTATATATATATATATATATACTGTTATTTGAAAGGTTCAATGCATAACATTACCTAAAAATTAAGAATTTGTACATAAACCAGCAAAGAAAAAAAAATGCAATACAGAAAATAATTTTTGTTCAATGCCTTTTAAATTAGTTAAAATAAGAGTATACAGGGAACAAACAGAAACTGAAAATGTACTGTCACAAATGAATAAATTTTCTTACAAAACCCCCCCCCCCCCAGAAGTACTTACTACAATGTATTTTTATATCTGAACAAAACAAAAGGTATAGAGATAGAATTGATTTGAAAAATTATGGTATTTGAATTGTGAATATTCTACCATGCATATGTATAGAATATTCATGCATAAATACTATAATCAATCATAATGGAACATTTTATATTGTAACACATGGTTAATGATATCAAATGGTCTGCATGAAAGTGGGAAGGATATTGTCTTAATAAGGAACATGCCCTGCAACAATAGTAAACCAACTACGACCAGGGAAATTGCCCAGCGAAGTTTTTTTTTTCCCGTTTGGAATAAAATCTAATGCTATCATATGATACAGATAATAAATATTGATATTACAACTGAAAAACAATACTGATCAAGGAGGTTAAAAACAATTACTCTAGTTTACACTTATTTCATCTACACTATTAATTGCTGATAATATGCATCTATGTCCGACTATCTTATCACGAACCACTGAATGCTGAAACAAGCCGAAAGTACCAAAAGATGGGAAACAATCCAAGGAATCCGTTTGACCATTGAAATTCCGAAATTATAATTAGTTAAAAAGATATTAATTAAAAATGTCATAATGAATGAATTCACTATTCTACCATCTAGGGGCAGCACGGTGAATTCATTCACGCAGGTTTTTTTTTTGCCTATTAGTTTTCATATCCGCTGTTGCATTTAAAAAAATTTATTTAACGAAAGCTGGTTTGTATAATTGTATAAAAAGGTTTTTTTTTAGCAAACTTCCGCGTTTTAATTTATTAACCATCGGAAAAAAATCATTTTCTTGCTCCCCCCCCCGTTTCACTTAATTTTGTAAAGTTACTGTTATATAAGCCATGTGCTACCATCTATTGAGTAGAAATCACATACGGTGTTCTTGTATTTTTTAAATTTATTGAACGGAAGCTGGTATTTCTTTTTTAGTGAGCTGCTGCATTTGGTTTTATTAACATTGTGAAAAAAAATCGTTTTCTTTCTTTTTTTGTATTAAGGCATTTAACTTCGTAACGTTTGTTGGGGAAAGTAAGTGACAATATTTGTTGAAAAAACGGAGGCGTGTCATATGAAAATATATGGATCCCGAGGCTTCACATGATCTAACTTCTTTCCGCCCAGGAATATCCCATTATTCGAAATAGCCTGTGCAAAGTCGGGCCACACAGCTAGTCTTAAAATAAAAAGCACCAGTAAACTATTTTAATACTTTTATTGAATTTAGATAAAGTAAATTCTTAGACATAAAGTAAGGAGATTAAATAATAAAAAAAAAGAAAGAAAGAGCATTAGCTTGAAAATTCAGACAAATAAATACCTGTAGGGTTTCAAGTCATACGCTAAAAAGCAATGAACCAAATTAGTAATGAAGCCCAATTATATACCTCAAATAAAAAAATAAGGCAACAATAAATTTATAAACTACTCAATAAAGTAATTTTAAAAAGCATAATTACTGAAATAACACTACACTGTATAAAATGTATACAAATCTAGAATACAATATTTTGGATACATTTTTTAAATTTATATTTACATTAAAATAAAAAACAAACATCACTTTCATATTCAATTATCCTATAGGAAACTAAACTGTTTTAGAATGATGAAAATCTAAATTTGTTCTTAGTTTAAAGCTACAAAGAGAAATATAATAATTTTATTGCAGAAAAATTAATGGAATAATTTCTAATAAAATCACACAAAAAAAACCAATCACTCACTGTACATATTTTCATTTAAACAGATACATACTGCTAACACTATGACCAATAACTGAAGAACTTGATACAATTTAATTAATAATTACATATCACAGGGCTCGTTTTACTCAGTGTAATAAGGACAATAAATAGTTAGTTTTTAACATTAATAAAGACAACTAATTATTTACAGGTATACACACAAAGAAAAAGCAAAGATTTCACAGACAGTTACTACTTCTGTACAAGATTATTATGCTTTGTACAAAATATCACTCGGATTCTCTACTTTAGAAACATTATAACCATACAGATGGTTAAAATACAATAAACTTACATGAATACAATTTACAAATAAATAAAACAAGTGAAAGAGAAAAATCAATCACAATTTTTGATCAATAATTAAATGGAATGTTAAAATTTATTATATTTATCACAACCAAAATTAAATATTTAGACTGCAAACTCATTCAAGTATAATTAAAATAAGTTCAATGTTTTTTTTCAACAACAACAACAAAAAAAACCCCCCAGAAAATGTTAAGAAAAAAAACTAATAGGATAATAAATATTACAAAATAAGCTTGGGGAGAGAACAAAAACCATTCTGTAACTGATTGCAGTTTGCCACTTTTACAATGACTTAATTAATAAACTATCACAACCAACTTTAAAATAGTTAACTTTTCCCATTAAGTTCCCTAATTAATCAGCTTCGTGAAATATTAAATTCTAAATAGCTTTAACATACAATAATTATGAAAAATTAAATAGAAAGATAAATTTAAATAATGTTCTCATTTGCACCAATTTTACACTTGATACCAAAGAAGTATTGAGTATTTAATAGTAAATTATCAGGATTGTACATATTATATTAAGTAGAGCAGCTCCTTATAGTTTAAAACAGAAAAAATACTTAACTAGGAATAAAATCACATGACAGATTTTGATTTTACACCAATAACATGTTAAAATGATTACACATAATTCATAAAAATAAGTTACAGTGCAAAACTGCAATTTACAAAGAGGAAACAACAATATCACAGAATAAAACCCCATAAGCAACAAAAAGTATAATTACTAAAACAACTCATGGAATGGCTATCAATCAAGAATTAAATTCTAATGCAAGACACACACATACAGAAATAAAAACCCAGCTAAATTTTCAAAGTATGATAAATATAATGGAAAAAGTAGCAAATATAAAATATCACCCTATTAAAATTTACGAAACAGACGGATGTATGAAGGAAATACCAATTTCTTAAAAGCAATGACAATAAAACAGAATCATGCATTTGAATACTACAAAGAAACTCCTATGCTAGTGAGAAAAGAAAAGAAAATTTCAAATAACGGAGAAATGCAATTAAATTGTTCTTTTATAAAGCATAAGCTTCATTTGTGAAAGCAAAATAATCTTTGAATACTCGGTGAATAAATAATCAGACACTTAGACATGACTAACAAGGAAATAATTTAAATCACAAAAAGAAACACAATAAGGAGTTGTTTGATAACTTTTAAATGCCTAACATATTTCTGATAAATAAAACAGTGAGGTATTTATTCTACAGTAAAAAAAAAAAAAAAATCACACTTCATCATCATGATATGTCCAGTAAGCAGAGAGCATTTTATTATGAAGATAACAAACATTTATACTTAAAATCTTTGTTGTTGGACAAAGAATGGCTTACATTTGCTATGAAAAAAATTGCAACAAAACAAAACAAAATTACAAACAAAATAGTCTTTCAAATCAATCTTATAAATACATAACAGACACAATTTTCATTGTCATCAGGATGAAGATTCGTTTAAAAGTTTTGCCCCATTTATACCTCTCACTGTCACTCGATTGGGGCGCACAAGTAATCCATAATTAGGTCGGCAAGAAAAGTAGCTTTTTCCTTGCACGGTTCCATCATTCTTGCCTTTGGCTGCTCGAAGCTCAATACCCAACCAAGTTCCATCAGCAAAGTCCACAGGGCCTATATAACGTACAACACCTATAAAACAGAATTTCAGACTAATTAGTTATCTAGCTCTAATTTAGAAAACTATAAATTAAATTAATACAAGTTTTGTGAAAAAATCCGAGTTTTAAAAAAACTGCAGATTTTGGAGTTTTTTAAAATTATAGTCCATATTATGTTTATATCAAAGGCTATAATAGTACACAAAAATGAAAATTGATGTGCATTTTTTAGCAATATAGTCCAGAGGTCACAGAACCAACATTTATCAAATTTAAAAAAAACTTAGGAAGTCGGGAAAGAATCACTTGCAATGATTTGGAAAAATGTCACCTTATATAATTTTATAATTATTTTAAATTTTTTAAGTTTCCTAAAAGGAAACTGACAAAATTATGCAAAGGTAGATTTTACAACACGTTTGTGATGCGATGACATTTTTTATCAGTTCTTAAAGAAACGGGATCAAAATTTTACAGAAAATGTATTTAAAATTCTGATTCCAGAAATGTTTTGAAATTTCTCAGGATAAAAACACATAATTTTGAATTCTAAAATTATACTAATAATTATTTAAAGTAAATACAGATAATTTAGGCCATTTTTCATATTTTAAAGCTGAAGCAATACATTAAGCACATAAATATCAAAATATTTGTGGAACAAAATTAAGACAAAATAAATTAATACATTTTCTTTAAAATGACGATAGTTAAAATGACACAAATAACTACACACTCACTCAGAGAATAAATTTTTTATAAGCATTAAAAAAGTCGAAAATTTATTCTTGTAACAAATTTCTAACTTTATTTTTGTGCAGCACATCTTTTTTCAACAAAAATAAAACTTTTGAATGACTACTGAAAATAAGTTTGGATGAGTCTTAATCACATCCAAGATAACTAGAAGGATAAGTAATAAATCCAGTTTGTTTATATGAAGGCAAAACACGAAGAAGTGAAATTCAAGATGGGGCAATATAATCAGAAAAAAAATCTCTCATACTTAGTTTATAACTGGAAATATAAAACAGCATTCAAATGAGGATGATATTAAAAATTATAGCATTTTTTTTTTTATGTTCCATGTAATTTTTCCAATTCAAAAAATTAAAACTTTATGCACATAATTTTATTTACAAAATAAAAACAAAACATGAAATTAAAACATTTAGAAAATTTGAGTAAACAAAATTGAACATTTGGCACTACAGTAATTTTGAAACACCAGTTAATGAAAATTCACACATTTAATATGTTTTTAATATGATTGGTAATGAACAATAGTAGTTGCAATAAATAATCAAGATATTCTACATACCTATTTCATTATTAACAAATACATTGATGCCTACTGTTAGCCAACAACTTCTTTGTGAATTAGAAGGGCTTGAAAGCTGATGAGAAAACCTGGAACTTTTCCTGGTAAATAAGCAAGAGTTTTTAAGAAAATTACATACTAAAAATAATCAATATGAAAAAAAAAAGCATGAACTCTGTATGGCATTTATTTCAATATATATTTAAAGCATTAAGCACATAAATGTGGAAAAAATAATATTGCCTAATTAGATAAAAATAATAATTTTATATTCGAACTTGGCTGCTTAAAATTCAAACAAATATTACCCTGGAATTATTTATTACTTTTACTGTCTCTACTCTTTACTATCTCTAATTTTTTCCATAATAACTTTTGAAAATATTACAGCACGAAAATCATTTTTACATCATCTGAAAGCGCAAAAATTATCTTTTTAATGATATCAATTAAGTTGCCGTGAAATTTTTTCTTTAATTTAAATAACCTTTTAAAAATATTTTTTGGCATAATTTACAACAATACTTTTCATTGTTGCAACGCAATTCAAACCATTTTCATTGTTTAAATAAATATTTATTTGCATGTTTATCTTTCATTGTTGAAAACTAAGGTAATATGTTAATGTTTAATGATATTTTTTAAACAGCATAATTTCATACAACTAATATGGTGCTGGGCGTAAATTGTGCCACGGCATTTTTAAGTTAAAATCAAATACATATTTTGCAAGAATAAGAGAGTGAAGTTGATGCCGACAACGGCCAATTATATACTACATGACACAGACGATTACTCGACTCCATTTGGGACATTCACGCAGACAACAAACCGAATAGGTGCAAGGCTATTGAAAGAACATGGGTTAAATATCTATCAAAATTTGAAATTACTTTGTTAAGGGAACACTGAATATCAATTTATACATAAGAGATTCAGTTGAAATCATGTTCCCGGCGAACAAGCTGGTCGCCGAAGGTGGCTAGTATATAATAGTTACAGGTTAACACACAGGTGTAACACCAACAATAGAGACACAAGATAAAATATACTTTTTCATATAATATGAATTAAAGTTTCTTTAAACAAAGATCTGTAAAATATTTCATATATCCTCTTGAGACCCAGAGAGCATTTTAATGGACATTTGTGTTTCATTTACAAAAAAAAGTTTCTTTCCATCCAAAGTGCTTAAATTCCATTGTTCAATGCTTCAAATGATCCCATACTGTCATCAATTAATTATGTCTAACTAATTATATTAATAAATTAATTAAATATAGTGTTATATAATCCTATCAAGAGTGCCAATCTAGATTTTTGTGAAAATTGGTCAAAAATTATACCTTTGGGTCTCAAGACAATATTGCACTCAAAATAATATGGTATTTCAACTGATTAATTTAAAAACAATGTTAACATTTTCAAGTGTAAGTTATTTAAGTGTATATTTTATACAGAATGTCCACTCTAAACATAGCCCAATAGCTAATTTCTAAACTATTAGAGATAGGCATATAATTTGAATTGAAAAAATGCTTGTAAATGATGTAAAGAATTACATCTTGTGTTGTTTGAGTCAATAAATGTACTGCTGAAAAATTATGAAGTCTACATTTTTATCTAGTCCCCCGGTCCTATTAGTCATATTTAAAAAATAGAACTCTCACTCTAACATTTTAAACAAAAAAAAAAAAAAAAAGTTCCACTCTTCTCTAACTAAAACTCAAAGTTATGGAGCTTTGAATTTCACAATTTGAAACTAATCAAGTGTCCACATCGAGCAAGTGTTGAGTGTTGATTGCAGGACCTTCATTGCAACAGTCATTGAAATGGTCTAAAATAGTCTAAAGCAGCAATATTCAAAGCTTAAGAAGTTGGTCAGTCTCAGTAAAAAAGTGGAACTTTTTTGTTTAAAATGTTAATGTGTCAAAAATACACTCTAAATATGACTAAGAGTAATGAGGAAGGGGGTAATACTTCATAATTTTTACAGTAGCACATTATATAATCAGAAAAGAGTAAAACATAATTCTTTACGCTATTTAAAGAATATTACCAACTAGAAGTAAATGCCTATCTCATGGTTTAGAAATTAGCTATTGGGCCACATCTATATTAGTATATATGCTGTTAAGAATTTAATTCATAATATTTAACCCACTGCGTATGGCTCCCGCAATTTCCACTGGATCCGAAATTCGACTCCTAATCCGGGTCAAGTGAAAATAGTGTGTGTAAGTTTATTTCCAATATGGATCTTTTAGTACGCTTTCAGTATGCTTTTTCTCAGTGTAGGCTAAAAATGTTGCAATAGTCATTATTTTACATTTCGTTTTGCCTCCTGATGGTGCTATAAATATACTTCATTGTCATTTGTTCTTAATGCCATGTAATTCAGTTAAATCCCATAAAAAATACTTCATATTTCAAAACCAGAATGAGCAAAATCAAGCCATACAAAGAGGGTTAAGAAAATCTAAAACATTATCACTGTCAATTCACAATGTATCATACTAACTTACTTTAATAAATTCTTGAAATTCAATAAATATTCAAGTAGAAATTTTAAATTTAGTAAACTATGCTGTAACTAAATATCTACCAATTTGGATCAAAGCAGATTAAAATTTCTTTTGAAAAAACATCATAATTATATGATGTAAAGTTTGATAAATTACTATAATCAGTGACATCTGAAGTTGATTGCATTAGGTCATTACACCTATAGAAAATAGATATAACTTAATGATATTTGTTATGTTCAATAATCATTATGACAAAAAATATATTGAATACCTAATTGATCTTTGGCTGGTAAGTGTGGAACGTGGTGAACTTGGACTTAAGATTCCATTCTCACCATCTGGGAGGAAAGAAAATGACAATTTACAAGTAATTCAAATTTCATAATGAAATGTCAAAATAAAATAGCTCTTAAGAAAAAATAACCTGTTGAACTTTTGCTCATCAGACTCAGGTCAGCAGAGTCATGATCTGAACAATCTTCCTCAGAATGTTTGAAAAGTCTGAAACAAAAATAAATATGTAATAATAATAAATGCATTATACTACACTGAATATTCTGTGTCATTTTTATGACAAAGCTCTGTACCTGCTAATGCGATGAGGTGGTGCAAATAACCCATATCCAGGAGAACAGGTGAAATATTGAACGCTATTTATTGAACCATCATTTTTCCCTTGAGGTTTATCTAATTCGATTCCATACCAAAAACCTAACAAAACAAAAAATATTCACACAATTGAAAAAACAAGAGCTACACAGTTTGAAATTTTTTATTAGACTATTATGGGAAAGATGATTCAATTTATCACTGATAAAATCAATTTGTATATTAATTTGTTTACACTAAAACATTCAATAATAAGTAACTTTCAATACAACAAGGATATGGCAATAAAGATTGAAAAAGAGCAGAAAAAAAGAAAAACACTTAAGTAATGCACATAAATTAGTCCATTTTTAATAAGACATTTTTCAAAATACCTCAAAAGAACTCTAAATCATAAAAATTTATCAAATCACCCTTTTGTTTATTCATAAATTTTCATCAAAATATACAATTGTCTTTCCCAGAATATCAAATACTGAACAATCTTTTAAGGGAATATCAGTTATAAGTTTTGCAAGTTACAAAGCAAGTAATTAAAGTTTTTATGCCATAAATCGGAATTAAGATTGGAAATTTAGTTTTTGATTAGGAAAAAGATTTCTGTCCAACAATAGAAATAACAGAAATCTGTACCTTTAAATCTTTCTAAGATAAAAACCCATATTAAGCTAATACTAGTTTCACTCTATAAAAAAATATATATTTGCCTTGTTACCTGATGCAAACTCTGTCTCCCCAGCAAAACGAATGGTACCTTTACGATGGCCAGATACTAGAACTCTGTCTCCAACAGCAAAATCATCTGAATTCTGCCTACGCAAACCAGACAGACCTGGAAATTAAATTTAATTAATAAAAAATTTCAATTTAATTTTAAAATGTAAAAATAAAACAACATTGCAATCTCATATTAAATTTGTTTCAGGTTACAGTTAGATGATGGAAAATTTTAATTTTTGGAAAGCCTTTAAAAGTAAACTTAGAAATTCCAACCACTGGACTGATTTCAATCAAACTTTGCAGACTTTTTATTTAAGAAAAGAGAAAGGTCACCTTCAACTTTTCAAAGCCTAAAAGTTGCTTAAAATTTCACTTAATTAAAAATTAAGCAAGGCTTTTTTCCCGCGATAATTTTCATTTCCATAAATTTGTTTCACATTTTAATATTTTTTCAAACTAAATTTTAAACTGAATTTGTAACAATATTCTTGTTGAAGAACAACAACAATACGAAGAACTGTTTCTAGAAGGAAGAATGCTGAAAGAAAATTTTTAACTGTAGACAATTTAACAATTTATATCGGGACCAACTATTGATTTATTTTCATGCTTTAAATTAATGAATAATTAACTAGTTAATTTATTTGTTTCAAAATATTCATTAAAACCTTTCTTTTACTTTAGTAATTGTTAACAAAATTTGAAGTACCTATATAACAAATAATAATGTACGGAGAAAACGGCTGTTTTTAAAAATCGTTTCAGATCAGAAAAGGAATTTGTGTATTATAATATTTATACATTAGTAATTTTTACATTAAAAATATGAAACACAAAAACATTTTAATCCGGAGCAAAGCCAGGTAGATCAGCTTGTTTACCGTATAAAAAGTGGAAGTGAATGAGGCTGATGGGAACTCATAAATTCTAAGTAATTCCTGCTGTCAAAAAACTTTCAATATAAAAGTAGTTTGTTATGATAAGGTGATAATTCGTCTAATTGAATTTTTTTTCTATCTTTAATCGTAACAGAGCTATGGGAAATGATAAAATGGAGGAGGGGATTAAAAATCGCATTTTAGCTCATAACTTCTAAAAAATTGTAGCTATCAAAAGTCTCAATACAGAAGTCGTTTGTTATGAAAAGTCAATAATTTGCCTAATTTGAATTCTCTTTCAATCTTCAATCATAAGGGAAATATGGGAAAATGAAATTTTCACCCCCCACCATTTCCACCCCCTTTAAGGTTGTTAGCCCATCTATGAACTCGGCCGAGATTTTCAACATTCTTACAACATATCCCTCCCCAGTTAAAATCTAATTAAAATTACTCTAGTTATCGTGTTTACAAGATAACATGGGAAAAAGCATTATACACATATGTCTCTGCTACTAATAATAAGGAAAAGAACATTTCGCGTTCTCTTCTCATAAGGATTGGAGATGCAAGAAAGAAAGTGGGGGGGGGGGCGGAAGAGACTGCAAATGATGAGAGCTTTCCAACAAGGGGTAACATGCTTAGGTTAAAAGGTACTTTAAGTTAGGGGGAGAGGAGGGAAAAATCACTTTTGAGATCATAACTTCTAAGCGATTGTAGCTATCGAAAAAGCAATACAGAAGTTGTTTCTTATGATAAGGCAATAATCCGCCTAATTTGAATTTTCTTTCTATCTTCAATCGTAAAGGAATTATGGGAAAATGAAAATTTCCACCCCCTTTGAGCTGGAGAGCCCATCAACGAACTCGACCAAGATTTTCACTATTCTTACAACATATCCAACGCTGGTTAAATTTAGATCAAAATTACTCCAGTTATCGTGTTCACAAGATAAAATGGGAAAAAGCGTTATACACACACACACATATATATATATAGACTTTTTAATGAAGGGTGGTTTTGGGTTCTAGGGGTCATGATCGGTGAAGACATTCAGAAATTTTCCGGAAGTCATGTCATGAGAACTGTTGCAATAGGTAGACTTCCTATAAGGAATCTACCTAAAAGTGGCATAGGGTTTTAAACGTTGGTTTATAGTATTGCAATATATTTTTGTACATTACTACCCTTATATTGAAGTTTATATTAATGGTTTTGTAAAATTAAATGCAATATGTATATAATATTCATTTTTAAAGATTTTATTGAGGATATATATTGAGAGATTTCTGTTATCCATCTATTCGGTTATCCATCATAGCCCTGGTCTGGATGGTGATGGTTAATCGAAGCTTTACTGTATATAAATAAATCTTTGTGAAAAATCTCCCTTAGAATTATGTCCAAAGAAAAAATATTTTCTTATATTAATTTTAACAGTGTATGGACGATGAAAATCTGGGCCGAGTTCGTAGATGGGCTATCCAACTTAAAGGGGGTAGAAATGGTGTGTGTGTGGGTGAAAATTTTATTTCCCCATAATTCCCTTGCGATTGAAAATAGAAAATTCAAATTAGGCGAATTATTACCTCATCATAATAAACAACATTTGAATTCAAACTTTTTTTACAGCCACAATTACTTAAAAGTTGTGAGCTGAAAAGCGATGCTCAAGTGGGCGGGGGGGGGGGGGGGGGGGGTAGTGAGAGGGCGAATTTTTTTTCCCCCTCAATATTTAAAACCTTGGGCCGGAAAAAGGATTCCCAAATCCCCCCCCCCCCCCGTAATTTATCTTTTCCCCAAAGCTCCGATTGAACGATTGAAGATAGAAAGAAAATTTCAATTAGGAGAATTAACACCGTATCATAACAAACTGCCTTTATATTGAAAGTTTTTTGACAGCAAGAATTACTTAGAAGTTACGAGCTGAAAAGTGATTTTTATGCCCCCCACCCTCCTACTTAGAGTGCACTTTAACTTATGCATGTGACACCTTGTTGAAAAGCTCCCATCAGCCGCATTCACTTCTACTTTTTATAAGGGAAACAAGCTGATGGCTTTGCTCTGGATTAAAATGCTTTCATGTCTAAAATTTTTAATGTAAAAACTGTTGTATAAAAATTATAATACACGAATTCTCTTTCTTATCTGAAACATTTTTAATTAAAATCAATTGAACCAGGCAATTTTTAAAAACAACCGATAGCTGATTTTCTCCATAAATTATTATTTATCATATAGGAACTTCAAATTTTGTTAATAACTAAAGTAAAAGGAAGGTTTTAATGAATATTTTGAAACAATTAAATTAAATAGTTAATTATTTATTAATTTAAACCATGAAAATAAATCAATTAAAATGATGGTCTTGATACACATTGTTAATCATCTACTTTTAAAATTTGCCTTTAGCATTCGTCCAGAATTCTGTTAATGTATTCTGACAACAGTTCTTCGCATTATTCTTGTTTTTCAACAATAAAGAGTATTGTTACAAATTCTATTTAAAATTAATTTTGAAAAATTTATTAAAATGAGAGAAGCAAATTGTATGGAAATGAAATTTTTGTCACTGAAAAGCTAATTTTTTGAAATTTAATATGGTGTAAAAATAGTTTCTTGAGATAATATTTTGCAAACATATCTCAGAAGAATGCCTTGCATAAGTTTTAACTAACTGAAATTTTAACTCATTTTTGGGCTTTGAAAAGTTGAGAGTGACCTTTCTCTTGTTTTAAAGTGTAAAGTTTGGTTGAAATTAGTCCAGTGGTTTAGGAGGAGATGTGGAACATACATACATACTCACAATGACTTTTATTTAAATTAAGATAAATCAAAACTATTGTTGGCAAATACTACGAGACATAAAAAATGTTTTAGTGAAGATTTCTCCTCAATTAATTAAATATTTAATTTTAATTAAGTTAATGGTTAATTTTAATTAATAAAACAGTTAATATTAATAGTTAGTTTGTAGAGGGATGAGACTCATGTTTATATGGAATGCCGCTGTTGAAGTAATTCAATTTCAGGAACCATTTTTATTAGATGGCTAAGTTCCACGACACAGTACATTTATAAGTACAAGACGCAAGACAGAAAACAACAACACAAGATAAGTACACAGAAGAAGAAGAGAGAGAGGCATCATGGGAAAAACCCGGATGGCTCTAGTAGCGCCACCTACCATAAAAAGGAGAAGGCAGTGAATTGTAACCGCTACAAGTTTAATAATTAGTTAATTTGACACATTTTATTTGATATTTAACTAAACATGGCTGCAACAATATTTGTTTACTAAATTTAATAAAAAATAGCCAAAAAAGATATTTAAAAAAGAGTTCCCTTTTACCTTATTGATATTAAAAAATATCTCATTAACTTTAAAATTTTTGGGGGGTTTTCTGTCCGAGTATTATTTAACCGTCAATGGAGATTTAAATCTAAAATGGTTGCATTCATATCCTATGTTTTAAACACACATATTAAATTTCCCACTCACAATGTTTAATAATTTTAGGTAGATTCCTTATAGGAAGTCTACCTAATGCAATGGTTCTCATGACACGACTTTCAGAAAATTTCTACAGATCTTCACCGATCATGACCCATAGAACCCAAAACCACCCTTCGTTAAAAAGTTTATGTATATATATGTGTAACGCTTTTTCCCATGTTATCTTGTGAACATGATAACTGCAGTAATTTTGATGTAAATTTAACCAGCTTGGGATATGTTGTAAGGGCAGTGAAAATCTAGGTCAAGTTCGTAGATGGGCTATCCAGCTCAAAGGGGGTGGAAGTGGTGGGGGATGGAAATTTTCATTTTCCCATAATTCCTTTACAATTGAAAATAGAAAGAAAATTCAAATTAGGCGAATTATTGTCTTATCATAACGAACAATGTTTGAATTTAAACTTTTTCGATAGCTACAATTGCTTAGAAGTTATCAGCTGAAAAGTGATTTTCCCACCCTTCCCCTAACCTAAAGTACGTTTTAACCTAAGCATGTTACCCCTTGTTGGAAAGCTCTCGTCATTTGCAGTTTCTTCCACCCTCTTTCATTCTTGTAGCTCTAATACTTATGAGAATGGAGGGCAAAATGTTCTTTTCCTTATTATTATTAGTAGAGAAGTATGTGCATAACGCTTTGGCCTGTGTTATTTTGTAAACACGATAACTAGAGTAATTTTGATTAGATTTTAACCGGCGAGGAGTATGTTGTAAGTTTGGCGAAAATATCGACCGAGTTTGTAGATGGGTTAACCAGCTAAAAGGGGGTGGAAATGGTGGGGGAAAAACAATTTCATTTTCCCATAATTCCTTTACGATTGAAGATAGAATGAAAACTCAAAACAGGTGAATTATTGCCTCTTTATAATAAACAACTTTTGTATTGAAACTTTTTTGATAGCTACAATTTTTTAGAAGTTATGACCTAAAACACCACTTTCAATCCCCTCCCCGATTTTATCATTTCCCCATAGCTCTGTTACGACTAAAGATAGGGGAAAAAATTGAATTAGGCTAATTATCACCTTATCAGATCGAACAACTTTTATATAAAAAGTTTTTGTCAGGTAAAATTGCTTAGAAGTTATGAGCTGAAAAGCGATATTCAATACCCTCCCCCCAATTTATCATTTTCCCATTACTCTGTTACGATTGAAGATAGAAACAAACTTTCAATTAGGGGAATTATCACATAATCATCATGAACAACTTTTATATTGAAACTTTTTTGACAGCAAGAATTACTTAGAAGTTATGTGCTCCCATCAGCCGCATTTACTTCCACTTTTTGTGTGGTAAACAAGCTGATATACTTGGCTTTGCTCCGGATTAAAATGCTTTCATGTCTGATATTTTTAATGTCAAACTACTATTGTATAAAAATTATAATACACAAATTCCTTATCTGTTCTGAAACGTTTTTAATTAAAATGAGAATATCAATTGAAACAAACGAGTTTTAGAAACAGCTGTTTTCTCCATAAATTATTATTTGTTATATATAGGTACTTCAAATTTCGTTAACAATTACTAAAGTAAAAGAAAGAAAGGTTTCAATGAATATTTTGAAACAATTAAATTAACTAGTTAATTATTCATTAATTTAAAGAATGAAAATAATCATTATTTGGTCCTGATATAAATTGTCAAGCGTCTACTTTTAAAATGTTCTTTTAGCATTAGTCCAGAATTCTGTGAATGTATTCTATCACTATATATATATATATTCGTACTACTCTTGTTCTTCAACAATAAAGAATATTGTTACGACTTCTGTATAAAATTAATTAAAAAAATATTAAAATGAGAGAAACAAATTGTATGGAAATGAAGTTTTTGTCACTGAAATGCTAATTTTTAAAAAAATTTAATAAGGTGCAAAAATAGTTTCGTGAGATAATATTTTCCAAAGGTATCGCAGAAAAACGCCTTGCTTAATTTTTAATTAACTGATATTGTAAATTTGGGCTTTGAAAAGTTAAGGTGAACTTTCTCGTCTTAAATAAAAAGTGTGCAAAGTCTGTTTGAAATGAGTCCAGTGGTTTAGGAGGAGATGTGGAGCATACATAGATGCAATAACTTTTATTTAAATTTAGATAATTATTAGATCATTACCAGATTAAGATCGCTGGCATATACTATGAGCCATAAAAAAAGGTTTTAGTGAAGATATTGTCACAATTAACTAAATATTTAAATTTATTTAGGTAAATAGTTAATTTTAATTAATCAAACAGTTAATTTTAATAGTTAATTTGATAATTAGTTAATTTGACAGATTACTTTAATTTCGTATTTAACTAAACATGGCTGCACCAAGATTTGTTTAAAAAATTTAATATAAAATAACCAAAAAGATAGATATATAAGAGTTCCCTTTATCCTTTTTTATATTGAAAAATATCTCATTAGCTTTTAAAATTGTTTTGGGGTTTTCTGCCTGAGTATTTGCTTTTAACTGTCGATGGAGATTTAAATTTCCTGTTCAAAATGGCTGCATTGATATCCTATGCTTTAAACACTTGTGTTATATTTGGAACTCACAATGTTTAATAATTTTTATTCTCTTATGTGTTAAGAATTTAGTGACTATTTATCTCTAACCAGGGAGTTCTCTAAATGAGCCCATTCTCGTAATGTTTAAATGTTTCATGTCATGTGATTTTACCTTACGTCGAAGTAATGTTCGCACAATTATATGGTAACCTAGATTAAATAAACTAATCTAGAGTCGCTCTTCATTCGTGTCGAGTGTCAATTTCTTGCTACTCTTTCAGATAGGTTGGCTTAATGTTATCTAGGGGATATTTGCACTGCTGGGATGTTTATTTCTTTATGATTCCTACCTGTTGAATGATTATGTGTTGGGATATGAAAAAGAAATTGACCAATAAATCTAGCATAACCTTTTGGAATGAAAAAACCTTGATATAGTAAAAAATTAAATATCATGAAAACAGAATCACAGCGTAAATATTGCAATGTGTAGAAACAATAAAATCATTGGCTATGTCTGTATTGATCAATATGTAAGATTTCATTACTTTTGTAATATTATCGTAAAGGAATCTACCTTTGCCTTCAAGCTTGCCGAAAAGGGATTTTTTATTCTTTTATGTGTTAAGAATTTAGTGACTATTATCTCTGTAACCAGGCAGTTCTCTAAGTGACCCCATTCTAGAAGTGTTTAAATGTTTCGTGTCATGTGATTTTAGCATATGACAAAGTAAGGTTTGCACAATTATATGATAACGTAGATTAAGTAAATTAATTTTTAAATCTAGAGCCTTTCTTCATTCGTGTCAAGTGTCAATTTCCTTTTACAGTTTCAGATAGGCTGGCTTAATGTTATCTAGGGGATATTTGCACTGCTGGGATGTTTATTTCTTTATGACTCCTACCTGTTGAATGATTATGTGTTGGAATATAAAAAGAATTTGAGCAATGTACTGATTAATAAATCTAGCATAACCTTTTGAGTAGAATGATAAAACCTTCATATAGTAAAAAATTAAATGTCATGGAAACGTAAATATTGCAATGTGTGGAAACAATAAAGTCATTAGTTATGTTTGTATTGATCAATATGTAATATTTCAATACTTTTGTAACATTAACATAAAGGAATCTACCTTTGCCTTCCAGCTTGCCGAAAGGGATTTTTTTTTATTAATAACAAATTCTTGAGTTCAAGAATTAGTACCCTTTCCCAAATTATCAATTAAAACCAGAGTTAAAAATTAAAGACAGATTAAAAATATTTATCAAAAAATCAAGGACCCATTTTGCCCAACACAATTAAAATATGTCATATAACTTAATAATGGATGTAATCATGGGCATAACATGGAGATATTTTCAAATTCATTCTAGAAAACCCTATAAAATAAAATAAATTCAATACTTGAAAAAATCCCAACCAGACACTTGGTGAAATTATGCTAAATTTCATATATAATCAATCACTTTCTTAAAATAATAAATAGTGCAAAATCTCAATACAACTGTTAAAAAATAAAAACATTAAAAACCAGAAAAAATGAAAAACAATATAGCCAAAATAAAAAGAAGGTAAATGATAATATTGCAAAATGAAGGCTACACGAATAGCAAAATGTCGTTTCTTTTCTCCCCAAAAAGTATCTTCAAAAAAGGCAGGGAGTTTCGGAGCAGTTTCTGTCATTTGAAGAGAAAAATTTTTCTAAGGAACGTTCGAAAGACTTTAAGATGCATGTTATATAAAAAGATGTGGAAAAATAAAGAGACTATTGATACTGAGATAGCTTTTATTAATGGAACAAAATAATTAAATTAAAACGTTACCTGTTTCAACTTTGGAAGTGACATGAGACACATTTACTCTAGAAAATGATATACTTCTAGGAGGAGAATTCCTAGAGATGCAGGGCGATCGATTACGAGCATGATTGAAATCATACTTTGAAATTTTGTTGATGGGAGCAAATATGCCTAAAAAATACATTGCATTTATATTAAAAAAAAAACAATTTCATAAATAATAATAATCCAGTAGCTTACTTCTTGTTAGAAATCATGAATATTAAAATGCAGTCAGAAAAAACAAATTTACAGAATTATTATCATGCATCTCAATGGTGAAATGTCTTTTAGGAAAAAAATATGATCTTAGTGTTAGTTAAAAGAAAGAAGGACCAGAGTTTTAATTACATGAATTCTTAGCACAAAAATTGCTTACTAAATTGGAGAGGGAAAGGGGAAAAAATGAATAATACAATGGCATACATCTGTCAAGAATTTAATATTTTATTCAATGTATTGACACATTGAAGAAAAGTTATATCAAACTGTATTTAATTTTTGAAAGGAGATGCAACCATGGCACAATAATTTTTAAAAGCAAAACTTAAAAATTTAATTTATAAATTTTAATCTTTGTTTCTTTTCTATGAAAATACTCAATGAGTATATATAAACAGTATCTTCTAAAATAATCAGGTCAGAGAAGATCACCAGATAAAAATAGTAATGATAAAGATCCCTTGAAAAAAATCTAAATTATTACAATATATAGAAATAATAATTTAATAATGCCATTGCTTGTGTATTGTGCTTTAATAATTTTAGTTTCAAGGACATGTCACTACAAATTAAGCAAATCCAATCTCTTATAGTTCATTTAATTAATAACAACAAGGAGAATTTTTCAAATTGATGTACAAAAACTTAAAAATCATTTATGCAAATATACAATATTCCATGAGTAATTTCTATCAATTCAAAAGTTTTCACAAACATGAACATTTTGAATGAAGAAACAGAAAATATTGTGCTGAAGTAATAAATTAAACCATTAAAGATCAAAACCTATCTAAATTAAATAATAATTACATTTATGTAAATTGATAATAAAATAAATATTACCATTTAACTGTCAATAATAAGAAAATGTACAAATTAGCAATATAATCAAAGTTCACAATATATTATAAATACAAATTCAAGCACATCATGCAAATTCTATTTGCTAAAATTCTAAACATTACAGTAAAAGGTTTATTTATATATTCTTGATGTTATTTCTGTAACTTCAAATTTAATTCACATTTCATACTTACATTCAATCATTTCGAACTTCTCACAAAATTAGCAACACAACCATATAAGCAATGAATGTATTACAGGTTATAAATCATTGATAACGATAATCTTTTACCAGTATTGTAGTATGTATGATTTCAAGATAAGGCCTCAATAACGCAAATATTTTTACACATTTCTTTTATAAGGAATTGGGTTTTACTGTGAATTCTTATATCAATACAACATTGATAACATTTAATAATGAATCCCAATGATAATTGCTTAAACCGATATAGGACAAGTATTCCAGTATTCCCAAGGATTTATTGATAATTTATTAAATAACATTTGTTAATTATAAGCGATATTAAAAAAGAGTACTTGGTTGACCATAGTGAAAATGTAGTTTGGCTCTTGAATTTTTACAGTCTGATTAGTTGACAGATCACTTAATAGTTAAATTTTTTCTAAAAACAAAAAGTTCTCTCTTATCTCTCTCTCTATAAAAAAGGCAATGTTTGTGTGTGTGCGATGTTTAGATGTAAAATATTGCACTTACAGCCCTGAAATTTGGCGCAAAGGTAGCCCCAATGATAACTCAATGCACCATGAAGCCCAAATTTTAAAATTTAATCGAGAAAAATTTATATTTAATAATTTGTGGTATAGTGGGTAATTTTTCGTACTTATTTCTCCATCGCATTTTTTATAACACTGTTCTGCATGGAAATCGGCCCCGACACCATTCCTGCAAATTCTTATGTAAAATGACTCCCTGAATCCAAATATGACCCCCATTTTGCCCCACACCCCCTGGTTTTGCCGGGCTCCCCCCCCCCCCTATTTTTATCACTGTCCGGTAATTTTATGGCCATGAATTTGATTTGGTGAGGGAAAACGATTATTTTAACCGTTAAATGTCTTCTGAGGGGCTACACAGGTGAAAAGTTCTAAAATATGAACATTTGTATCAAGGGGGGGAGATTTGAGAGGGATTAAAATTTTTAAAAAAGTCAATAAAAATGACCGGTTTTTCTGGTTTGTTTTTGCAATTTTTTCACTTATTTTCTAGATATTCCAGCTTCTAGCCCCCCCCCCCTTTTCCTCACCCAAACACCCCAATAAAAATATATAGCAACAATTTTGGCTAAAAGCGGGAGAGGTCCCGATTCACTGTACAACATTGCCGCTCTTTATTTTTATCACTGTTCCTTAATTTTATAGCTATGAATTTGATTTGGAGGGGGGAAAGGATAATTTTAACACTTAAATTTAAAAATAAAAATATAATATATAATAAATAAAATTAATATATAAAAATAAAGTTTGGAAAATTCACTGCACAACGTTGTCGCTTTTGCACATCAAACTCAAATTGATCAAACAATTAGCGAAAGCAATGGAAAAGACAGATGATTGATCTAACTTTTTGAAAACTAAATTTCGTCTTAGTGAGGCTAAAATAAAGGAAGGAATTTTCGTGGGCCCCCAGATTAGAGAACTTTTTAAAGATTCAACGTTTATGAAACACCTGAATCGCAAAGAAAAACGAGCATGGCTTGCATTAAAAAATGCGAGCATGTTGGCAGAATACTGCTCGTCATTGGTACGAAAAACTTCTACTTCATGGTACAAGAGGAAAGCAAGCACCAGATGAAGGTACTATATTATAAATTACATTTATCATATTTTATATTATATTATCTATTATTATTTATTATATTTTTATTTTTAAATTTAAGTGTTAAAATAATCCTTCTCCCCCTTCAAATCAAATTCATGGCCATAAAATTACAGAACAGTGTTAAAAATAAAGAGAGGTAACGTTGTA
This sequence comes from Araneus ventricosus, assembly GCA_013235015.1. Lineage (NCBI taxonomy): Eukaryota > Metazoa > Arthropoda > Arachnida > Araneae > Araneidae > Araneus > Araneus ventricosus. The sequence goes on along the minus strand of BGPR01000118.1, from coordinate 1,207,286 downwards.
CAGTGAATCTTCCAAACTTTCTTGTGAGGGTTTCGGGGCCTCTCCCCCTCACCCGCTTTTAGCCAAAATTGTTGCTATATATATTTTATTGGGGTGTTTGGGTGAGGAAAAGGGGGGCTGAAAGTTGGAATATGTAGAAAATAAGTGAAAAAATTGAGAAAACAAACCAGAAAAATTAGTCATTTTTATTGATTTTTTAAAAATTTTAATCCCCTCTCAAATCTCCCCCTTGCTACAAATGTTCATATTTTAGAACTTTTCACCTGTGTAGCCCCTCAGAAGACATTTAACAGTTAAAATAATCATTTTCCCTCTCCAAATAAAATTCATGGCCATAAAATTACCGGACAGCGATAAAAATGGGGGGGGGGGCATCCCGAGAAAACAGTGGGTGATGGGGCAAAATGGGGGTCATATTTGGATTCAGGGGGTCATTTTACATAAGAATCGGAAGGAATGGTATCAGGGCTCGAATTTTTTTTTTTTTTTTTTGCAGAGCAGTGTAATCGTAAGGACAAAAATAGACACACTATAAGAAAGAACAAACAATTTCCATCCTAATGAAGTTTGTTTTAAATGTATAAAAGTTTGTTTTAGATGAAAAAGTTGCTGTACGATATTTTCTCTAATTTTAATATACTTTTTGGCATAATTTACAACAATACTTTTCATTGTTGTAAACCGTTTTCATTGTTTGAACAAATATTTAATTGCATATTTCTCTTTCATTGTTGAAAGCCGAGTTAATATCCGAATACATTTTGCTTCATATTTTATTTAATCAAAATTTCTGTGGAATCTGTAAACCAAGCTCTTTGAGATATTATGTATATTAATCTTCTATCCATATAAAAGGCAATGTTTGTGTGTGTGCGTGTGATATTTAGACGAATCTATCGCACTTACAGCCATGATATTTTGCACACATGTAGTCGTAATAGTGACTCAACGCAACTCGAAGCCTGAACTTAAAAAAATTTAATCCAGAAAATGTTTTATTTAATATTTTTTGGTGTTTGGTGTGATTTTCCGCACATATTTCTCCATAATATCATTTCTGGTATCGTAAATCAAATAAGACACTTCAACTTCGTTTTTAATGAAATCAATTTAAATTCGTTACCTCTCTATTTGTTAAGACTGGTAAGCCTTGAAATAGACTTTTATGGAACTTCTTTTCCACTTCACTGTGTGATAGAACTTGTATTTTTAATGGAGCCGATGTGCAATGGCATTTCAATGAGCTCTCTTCATTCAAGAAAAAGAAAACATTTGCTAAAGAGACAATTGCGGAAGTTGGAAAATGGTATCAAGCCAAATCTACTGCTGAATTTCGCCATGTGTGCGGATGGATGTTTGAAAAACTCCAGTCTACTAAAACTTAATGCTTGCAGACTGTAAAATTAAAAATGATTGAATCTTTAACCAGCTCAGACACCTCCTGGCCTACCTCATCATTGAAAACATGTAGTCCAATTACAACATCCTCTGACAAATCTGATGTTGATTTCAAGTTAATGAAAAACAAGAAAAAGTCGCACAAAAAGGGCACATCTGCCCTTCATTCAAATGCACTCCAGAAAAAGTTGAAGACTAATCTGGACCTTAAAAACCAATATGATGCTCTTTCCAGCGAAGAAAGCCTCGACTCCAATGACGAAAAAGTCAACATGATTATGGACCAGACGCTTGCCGATGTGGCTAAATCTCCATCACCTCAGAAGTTCCCTACAAATTCAAGAAATAATACAGCTGTTCCTGATCAGCAAACTACTCAGAAAACTGCACTGCCTCCTCGGATGCATATCCCACCAATTGTTATTGACAATCCATTAAGTGCCTCTGCTCTTATGAAAACAATATCTCAACTCTGCGAAAAGCGGATCATGGGTAAAATTCTTCCTGGAAATCAGCTCAGTTTTCCCAGAGACACCAGAAGATCAACGTAAAATCACCAAACATGTTGATGCTGTGAATTTAAAATCTTATACTTACGCCCTCCCAGACTGGAAACAACAGAAAATGGTCAACAGTGAACTACCTCTAAATCAAGATGTGAATGAAATCATCAGTGAACTTCCAATTGCGAAACCACAAGCCAAGTCAAGTTAGCCCAATGCACCGAGGGAATTCGAATATGAACTATCCAGTATATCTGGTACTACTCCCCAAAAATAAGGAAAATGCAGCGATCTATGGAATTTAGTATATTGGACACTTTAAGGTTACAAACTCTTCATCGAAAAGGTATTCCGGCCAATGCGTCAAATGTCAGAATTATTTTTATAATTCTCAATTTTGTACTAGAGAACTGGTGTGCGTTAAATGTGCAGGACCCCACGAGTCTAGGGATTGCCCTAAGCCAAAGGATACCCCAGCCAAATGTGCAAATTGTGAAGGTAATCATACGACAATTACACCGGAAAAGAAAGCTAAAGAAGAACTGGCCGCAGCTGAAACCTCAAAAATTCAACAATTAAAAAATCAGAAATTAAATTCTGATAAAATCATCACTAGAGCCTGGAATAATAGTGAAGCACTCAAAAGAGTAAAGACTCAGCCCACCGCTCCTAATGAAGCACTGGGATTGGTCTCCGGACCGCCCTTCCTTCCCCCACTACAGCCGAAATGACAGCACATGCTCAAAATCAACTCAGAAGCCCAAATCCTTCTCATTTGGAGCCTTCTCCTGTCAACTCCAATGCGATGGATGAAGCCTTACATCAAATGTCTCTGATGATACAGAATTTCAAATGAACGATTCAATCCTTTATGCAGCAACAAAAGATGATGACTTTGTTCACAACTTTTTTATCGACTGTGAACAAATCTCCGGGTGCTGATGCTGAATCAAACTGATTTTCTTTTTCAATTTCAAGGTTTTTTTCTTTGAGGTTTTGTACTTTTGACAGGGTAAAAGTGTCCAAGAAGCTACACCCAAGTAACCAACGAATATCAGTCATAAGACATCTTTTCTGGTAGGGCGTAGCTGTTAAGTGCAAGATAAACTTATACAAATCATACTATGTTTTAAAATTTATAAAAAGTGTGAATAATAATAAAGACAAAAAGAATTTTAAAGCTTGATTTCTACCCAGCTGATTGATAAGTGTAAAATTTTATCTAGTGTAAGATGGTATGACAATTTTACGTAAGAAAATCCTTGTTTAGTCTGATAGTTTTAAGAAAAGAATGTTAAATAATTTCCAGTAAGATTCAAAAATTCTGTACATAGTACTAATTTGCTTACCATGGTTCTGGGTACATTTGAAGTAAGTGACTCCTTTGAGTGTTCCATCATTCTTCCCAAGAGGTTCCTCTAATTCTACTCCTGCCCAGATACCTTGAGCAAACTGTGTACCTCCACAGTACCTCAATATTCCCACCTTCAAGGGAAAAAAGTATTTAATGAAAAAATATACCAATACATTTTTGGGCATACGAATACATATAAACAACTTTTTCAATGCAACATAAATAAAATTATATGCCCATAAAATTATAATTTGAGGAACCTCTGAATTATGGTACTTAAATGACACTACCCTTATAATTTTTGGGACCCTAGACAAAAATATGGAGTGCTCCCCCAGTAAATAAATTAATAAAATCTTTAATCCATATATATATAAAAGAGGAGAGTATATGTGTAAGTTTGTGTTTTGGTTCTTTATGCACGCCCACACTGTTGGACTTATGGCGACCAAATTTGGCACAGTGATGGATTAGCACAAGAGGGAGCCAACACAGTAAGAATTAGTTTAAAAATCGAATTGGATTTTTATTTACTTAATTAAATAATGAAAATTAAGCTATTTTTAGACGTTTTTCGCAAATAACTTCTGAAATACTTATCGTACGAAAATTATTTTTACACCACCTTAGAGCAAAAATTTATCTTTTTAACAATACCAATTTAATTGCTGTATTATGTTTTCTCTAATTTTAATAAACATTTCAGAATCCTTTTTAAACTCAATTTGTAACAATGCTTTCTATTGTTATAAAATCAAATTCAAACCAATTTATTGTTTCATTTTCCAAAAAGGACACAGATTCCTTACCCCATTATAGCCATTTGTAATCGCTGTAATTGTTTTGAATAACTGGATATACAATGCATAATTTTCCATGTTAAAATCTGCTAATAACTCAAGTCTTTTTTTTAATACTTGTAACTACAATTTTAATTTTTCTTCTCCAAGTTTCTTTTGTGGCCTTTGGAATACAGAAATACCTTTAGTTACATTTCATAACTGTTTCTGTTTTATATATTAGATAGTTTAGTGCAGGACCCTACTCAGAGGCAGCTCGTAACCTGGGCAACTGTCTGTGGCACCAAAATCTGTGATGCTGCAAAAGCAGGTGTGTGAAATAAAATAATATACATTAAAAATTTGTTGAATTTATTATTTTAGTAATATATCCAGCAAATAAAAGAAGCACTTAAGTATTTAAGGAGTACCTTGGCTCCTCCAACCAAGACCTTGTCTCCTATCTGGACCCCTATAGCCTTCAGGACAGCTTTGCCCCCAATGCTTCCATACTGGGGCTGCTCCTGGACTAGATGCTTGGGTGTTGCTGCCTCAAGAAGTTGGCGCAGAGAGCTAATCACCTCACGCAAGTCAGGAGTGTGTTGTGTGGAGGGGAAGTCGGGGATGCACTCTGCAAGAAGATAGATTTTTATTCCAATTAAGCTTTCCCATCTATAATATATAAAACGCTAAGGCAGAAAAGGACGTGGTGGAAAAAGGGGGTAATTTCTCTTTTGTCGATGGCAACGTCTGTTACCAAACAAAACCGGAAGTCCATCATGTTAGGCATAACGCTATAGGAATAGCCTGTTAATATATTCGTTGCGGTGTAAAATAACTTTTTCTCTAAAAAAAATGAGTTTAAGACACAATATTTCTTGCAATATAATGAAACTTTGGATGAAATGATTTAAAAGAGATTAGTTAGAAATGAAGGAGATGGCTTACGAGAGCCAGAGAACGTTCAGGTCAAAGTCAAGATAATTTAAGTCAGCGACTTGGATTTATCATCATTTTGAATCAAAAACTTGCAAATAAGTTTTATCAAACCTTCCTCTCAATCTAAAATACAGTAATCTAAAATTATGTTCTACATTTTAGTATTTAATTTAGAATTCATTATTATAAATATAAATCTTTTAACAATTTCTTCTTAAATTCATAAGCAGATGGCACCACTGGCTTAACAGAATGATCTGTAAACATAACATTTTATCCATTACTATTGTACCTGCAATTAACGTTTCATGTGCCCATGTACTATTCTATTGCACAGTGCCTACAAATAACATTCTATTCTATCACACAGTGCCTACAAAAAATGTTTTATTCGAACACATCGTACCTTCAAATAAGGTAGGCTAAGGTTCAGGGCCAAAAAAATTTTATTCCTTCTTGATTAAGGTAAAAGCATTAAAAGGAAACAGTTTAAGATTTTTATTTATGATTAATAATAAATATAATTTGTTTTTAGGATTAATTTTTTAAATAATTATATTTGTTTTAATTTTGCAACTCTTATTTGTTTATTTATGCACTTTAATAATTTTCTTTGAAGAAAAAGATCTTTTTTGAGGCTAAAAAATTTTATTCTCTGTTGATTTAAATTAAAGCATCAGAAGCAAAATAAAGCCGATTCATATATATTATACATAAAGATTTTAAAATAATTGTGCTAGGACATGCAGTGTCTTCACTGTGGCAAGTGAAGCGAGCAGGGTTTGCGTTGCAATCCTCCTGGGGGTTGGCGAGCTTCAGGGAGCAGAGCCCCCTAGTTTAAACAAATTCTAGCACTAAAAACCACAGCACAGTGTTTAAAACAAAAATATTTTTGAAAAATAAAAAAAATTATCATAAAAAAGTGATATTCATTATTTAGTAATGCATTCTCATAAAATTCGGCAGTGCGATCAAATCAAAAACTAGATGAAAAATTCTGTTTTGTTACTCTGTACAAGATAAATTAACTTAAAAACATTTTTTAAAAAGTCAATATTGGTCATCAAATAAATTTTGAATCAAGGAATAATTTTAAACACATAAACCATATAATAAATATTATACAGAGAGAAGTTTAAGTCCTTCAAAGAATAATTGAAGGAATGCATTAAAATCCTTCATTTATCACAAGCAGTAGAATTCAAAACACAAGGCAGATCATAAGTAACATTGATGTCAACACATTTCATATAAGTTTTACATATGGAAATCAAATTTGTCTTGTTCAATAAATAGTACTATGGATTTCACTAATTTTGGACACAGAAAAAAAATGAAATAGTTAGATATTTTAAAAGGCAAGGGTTTTCAATTAGGCATACATGGAAAAATATTATATTCAGAGTGGGGGACAGTGCAATTTCCTTGGCAATATTATTCTGAAAGATAATAAATTCTTATTTTCTTCATTACATGAATAGTTAGATATTTTATAAGGGCATAAAGAGAAGAAACATTTGCCCACTCCTTTGGAATGCTAAAATGTTTATCTGCACTACTACTGCATTCCCTTTTAGAGGTATATCATAAATTGTACCAATGTTTTTATATACCATACAACGCAATACATTTTATCTCACAAATCTCACTGTTCATCAATAAATGTGACTTTTAAATACCAATATAGCAAATACTTTATTTCAACAACATCTAGACAAAAAAGGAGAAAAAAAAAATGACATTTTATCTGTATTACTTTACCTATTGACATGTTATCTATGCAAATAGTAGCAAATTCTAGATACATTTGCATTTTTAGACAATAACTAAAGTTTCATAACTACAGACATTTCAAATATTAAAAAAAAACAATTAACAAAAAATCCCATTTTTTTCCCCCTGGAAAAAGTAATACTTTTAAATAAAACATTAAAAACAAACCTAAAGGTGTCCGTCCAGAATAATCTTTCAGAGTGACATCTGCATCATGTTCCAGCAAGAGTTTAACAGCTTCTGTGCAGAGGTTTGTTGCAGCAATATGCAAGGGAGAGCCTCCTTCAAACTCTCGGCAAGGGCTATTGATGTCTGTAGACAAATACGAATGTTTTATATCAATTGTTGCTTAAGATGTCTAACTTTATCTGTTTTATCTACTGACAGTATATGTTTTTCAACTTTATCTGGAGCTAAAGCTCTTGGAAAAATTTAGGCATTAAATTTAAGAAGAAATTTTAATATTAGGTAGTGAAGCTTTTCCAAAGTGACAGACATCTATTGTAATTAAATCTGTATAAGCAATTTTTATATTTGAATAAAAGTGATCAATAAATTATATTTAGCAGCCAGATCACAAAGTCTAGAGTTATCATTAAATGCTTTTATAAATAGATGATTACAAATAGATATTTAATTATCTTAATGAAAGTAAAGCATTTTTCGTTTACTTATAATGTTCTTCTTTATTTAATATCCGTTCAATAAAAAAGCAAAGAACAGATGTTTAAATTCTTATGAGAGGTCAGAGCTTTAAATTACTATAAATTACATAAGAAAAATATTTACTCCAAAATGTCCTTCTCTTATGATAATCAAGCAAGAAAATTTTTAAGTAAAATTTACTTTTATAGAAGAAAAAAAAAAAATGTCAATGTAAAAAGTCATCAGATTAATGGAATGAATGGTAAATTTTTCACAATAATCTATTTTCAGGATTTTTGTAATTAGAAACAATCATAAAATATGCTTTAATTTCTTAACTAAATGATTGAATACTGGAAACAAATTAATTACAAAAGACATGCATATATACACACTTCTCACAATAGAAAAAACATGCATAAAAATTTAAAGTCTACTTCAGTTTTAATCTATCAACTGAATATGCTGTATATATTCATTACTGATTTTCAGAGCATTTTCACTTTAAGTACAAAAATATTTTTGAATTAAACATATAGGTATTCAATACAGATTTATGAATCACTGAAAAATTATATACCTAAACCTCTGCTGGCTTTCAGAAGCAGCTCAATTACTGGAGCTACATCAAAATATGCAGCATAGTGTATAGCAGCCATATCAGTCCAGCGACATCGCAAGTGTATGTCAGCCCCTTTATCTAAGAGAAGTCCAACTGTCCTGGTGGCTACAGTCACATCACCTACTCCACTGGCACCTGCTTTGCATGCATAGTGAAGCAGAGTCATGTCTGTTAATCCATCTCTATCATTCACGTTGGCACCACGCTTCAAAATCTGTGTAGTAGGTCAATAAAGAGAATTAATACAGTGACTTTACGAAATTCTCTAAGTTAAATCAAGAATATGAATGATGCCAATACAAATATTTTCAACGACCTCAAAACTATAACAATAACCAAAAAAAGTGACTCCCTCCCCTTCCATCCCAACTCGCCACCACTCATATTAAACGCAAGTAAAAAAGTAATTCCAAGAATCTTTTTAAGTATTTTTAAACACCTAATTGATATACTAGAGACAAATAAATAAATAAAAAACAGAAATTCAAATTATATGTTTCAAAGGTTTATTTTTTTAAAAAAATTCCAAGTACAAATATTCAAATTACTGAAGTTAAACATTTTTAAAAAACATAAATAAATTTTAGTATTTTAATGATAGGATAATACAATATAAAGCTTTTAATGAGCATTAATTCCTATCTTGCTGCAGAAGGACATTTAATGTTTCGTACAGATCCAGTTTTATAAACAGAACAGAGTTAGGACAAAATAAAAAGCCTAAAATATCAATAACATATAATATCTAGAACCAAGAAAGTGAGATACAGATTAATCAGAAACTTCATATACCTCATTCACCAGCATTTCTATGTTTTGCTGCGTTTGAGGCATCCACTGACGGATGATGGCGAATATCTGTGGAATGGAGGTTCCTGGATTTTGAAGGATTTCCATGCAGCCAGGGCAGCTGGGATCAAAGAAAAGAAGGTCCAGCTGGTGACAATTCTTACAGAGAGGAGCATCAGATGAAGGGTGGATAATAGGCTGCCGCCGTCCCTCAACTGGCTTCACATTCTCCACAGCCTTGCTGGGAGGCATGTCTTGGGTGGCAGTCATGAATTTTTTGAAACTAAATTATGATAAGGAAGACCTATGACATATGGGAAAGAAAAGGATTTTTTTTAGAAATAAGGAATGTTGTTATTATTATTTTTTGCTTTTTAAATATGTGGTTAGTTTTTTTTCTTCACATTTTGAACCCATTTCATAAGTGATCAGTCCAATTTCACACAGAAAATTTTGATAACGACTGAATTAAAATTGAAAGTTAGTCGACACTCAAATTCTGTACAGACAGCAGTTAGTATGCATATGAAGACATAAAATTCAGAATTAAAAAATTTAACAATAAGGTACAAGATCTTTAACAGTAGCTAAGTTGTTCTTCTATTTACTCCCGATATTGAAATGTACAATGGATGCTGCTTATAGAGATCACCTTGGATCAAAGCCAAGGTGATCATTGCACCCGATTGATCAGTACATCCAAAATGCCTTGAAAATAATACAAACTATAAGTATACAAAGATAGCACAAAAAAACAAACCACGCAACATTGTTGGTATGTACTCATTTGTTTTAATTAGAAAAAGAAAAACAATACAATGTATAGAATTGAAAAAAATCACCAGCATTTAATTTTTTAAGCTTTCTTAAAAAGTTAACGAAAATAACTTTTTTTTTCTTCTTAGTTTTCAAGCATTCGTTGGATAAACTGTTAATATGAATAAAGTTCATCAAGAGATTCAGTATGATATTAAACTTCGGCATGGTGCAGAGTTTCTTGGGTTAACTGAAATTTCTCTGTATGGTTTTATCGTCATTGTCCTCGTCTTCTGTGGCGTCTTTTCATTGAAATCGATCGCTAAGCGAATTGTTGATCACAAGAACTGGCAGATTTTTTACATGTTTAGATACAGGTGGTCCGATCTATGCTATTTTGATCAGTACAACTGACTGATAGTCACATCTGTAATCACTACAAACGGCGACTATTATAATTCTTAATAAGCGAATATGTATAAAAATATGAATGTAAAGACAATACCAATACAATATTAATACGAACAGCAATCCATGAATACATTTTTCAAGGACTTTTTAAAGAAATCATGGAATGATATTGAATCATTTTACCACATCATATGAGTGGCATAGTGTTCAGCAATTGAACTATAAAACATCTATAGATGCTGGAAATACCAATATAAAAAATAAATATTGCCTTCAGCTTGCCTTTGAGAACTATTCAAAATATACATATTTCATGACATAATGGTGCTGCACTTATGCAAATTTTAATGACAATCATGATAATGAAAAAAGTGATGTTTTGTGCTGACATTTATGCTTGGCAAACACTGCTGATGAGCTGATGGAAAAATACCAAATGTAACTTGATAAAAGTAGCAAAATTAGCTTGACGTTAAAGTGCCTTGTCTTTTTATAGAAAAGAAGCAAAAACTATTATTGTGCTTTTTATTTCCAATTGTTCAATAAACTACTAGCATATCTCAATTGGAGAAAGGGTTGGTTTCTATTAGGATGCACTGTGCTTAAGATGCATAGTTGGTGCAACACAAGGTAATTAAAAATTTAATTTTTTGTAAACATTTCTGATAAGATAAAATTGCTGTATTTCTTAAGAAATTCAGGATGAGAAAAGCGGAATCTTTTCACAATAGATCAGAAGGCACTTTTTCATCCATTCCAATAAACATCAAACTTCTAATTACTGCTAAATTACCATCAAATTATCGTGATGGTAATTTAAAATCAGATAACACTCTTGCATACAAATTGACATCGTACACTTTAGAACTCTTAAATCCTTATAATATATACACATTTATTAAAAGTTTTAGCTGTTATCCTTCCTTTCTTTTTGGGCTAACGACTTTGGCAAACTGGTAAAAATAATAACTGCATTTGTTGTTTACATTATTTAATACTCACACGGACAAAAAGTATCTAAAGTATTAAAGTTCAAAAGATTTCGCAGTTATATGTAACTGAAAAATTACCGAAAAACACGACGTTCTTCACTTACTTGATCATTCTAACACACAACATGGACTATGAGCTACTTTTTAAATTCGAATTAATTTTTAATAACGACTTTAATGTCTATAACAGTTTCAGTCCACCTTTACATTAAGAGCCAAGAAATGAAAACTAATCTATTAATGTAATGCACCAACGTCAAGTAATAACAGTTTCATAAAATAATCAAAACAACATCCCGGGGACTGTTGTCACCATGCCAACTGCCAACTCAAAGATAATGAAGAAATGTCCTTGACAAGCAAAATTTTATACGGTAATTAGGTAACCTGCACTAAAATATAAAATGTTTGTTATTTGTAGAGTGGTATATTTTCGAAACCGAAAAAGGGAATAATATACTGGGAATAAATTTAGTTCTTTCATAACAAAACTTGCACAAATGTGAGAAAAAAAAATATTATAAATGTAAAGCCATATAAATTTAAGCTTTAATATTGATGCATCTCATTCATTATAATTAGCATAAATATGAATTTTACTTAATGAAAACTGATTTTTATATTCAACTGTAATTTTACTACGCTGTAATAGGATAAGAATTAGATTCATCAGTGGCAGCACATACTTGCACTTTCTCGGCATAAGCGTCGCCATGGCTACGAAAACTTTAAAATATGAGTTGGTGTCTCAGGAAAGTACTATTCCGAAACTTTTTAAAATTAAATTTAGTAGAAGCTAAAAATTTGCTTAACGTACTTCAGAAACATTTTTTAAATAATTATTTTCGCTAAAAAGTAACATAACCCAATAAACATAGCTAAAAATAAATAATTTAAAAAAAACAATGAAAGAAAAAGTTTAAAATAAAATCTTTTTTCTTTTTTAAAATTATAGTTTACTTAATCACTTCGAATCAACGCATTATTGCTGAATGATTGCGAAAGAAATTTAATAAAGCCCTTTTGTATAGTAAGAACAATTAGATAATAATTATTTTCAGGGAGAAATATTTAATCAGCTCAAATAAGAAAAGCCAGTTCGTAACAAACTAAACACATCCAAGAGTGCAAGAATTAGTTAGTTTTATAGAGAACTAGCTGATACGCCGGCGTTGCTCCAGATTAAAATACTTTCATGTCTAATATTTTCAACGTAAAAACTACTACTATATAAAATATTATAATACTCAAAATCCTTTTATGATGAAACGTTTACTATTTAAAATAAAAATATCAATTGAACCAGAAGATTTTTACAAAGCGTTGATAGTTAATTTTCTTTATAAATTATTAATTATTTGTTATATAGATACTTCAAATTTTCTTAACAAATACTGAAATATAAGAAAGGTTTTAATGAATATTTTGAAACAATTAATTAAATAGTTAATTTTTTATTAATTGAAAGCATGAAAATAACCAAATCAATAGTTGTTCCTAATATAAATTGTTTATCGCCGTTGTGAATCGCCTACTTTTAAAATTGTCTTTTAGTGTTCTTCCAGAATTCTGCTAATGTATTTCGGCAGCAGTTCTTCGTATTATTCTTGTTCTTCAACAATAAAAAATATTGCTGCAAATTGTGTATAAAATTAACTTTGAAAATTTTTAAAAAAGAGAGTAACAAATTGTAAGGAAATGAAATTTGTGTCACTAATAAGCTAATTTTCTGAATTCAATAAGGTGTAAAATTAGTTTCGCCGATTTTTTTAAAAAAAAATTTATAAACTAAAATTTTAACTAACTTTTGAGCTTTGAAGAGTTGACAGTGATCTCTCTCTTGCCTTAAATAATAAGTGTGAAAAGTTTGGTTGGAATCGGTTCAGTGGTTTAAGAGGAGATGTGGAACATACACACACATACATAGTAAAAATGTCTTTTATTTATATAAAGATCTCGCCGTCGTTTCTAAAACAAATTTACAAATTCATAAAATTATATCAAAGTAACGCAAAATGCGAGGTACTTCTTTGAAAGTCTTGATAACATCAAAATAAGTCTTGAAAATTAAATATTTTTGAAATGCTTTTTTTTTTTTAGTTTGATGTATAATGTTTAATCCAACTCCACACTTAGGCATACTACTGGACGTTTCAATAATGAATGGTAAAAATATACTGCATCAGCCATTGAATAATAAATTTTGAAAAGATTATTAAAATTACAGAAAAAATTGCACGAAAATGATAAATCGATAAAGAAATATCTTTAAAATAAACAGAAATATCGGAAAAATAAAGGCAGAGTAGTTCAAAGTCTCACCGTTGCCTGGCAACGGAGAATCTATTAATTTCATTCAAAATCGTCTGTGTCAAATCAATAATTTAATTAATTAAATTTTGGAAGATTGATAAAAATTGAAGGAAAAATTGCACAAAATTGAAATTGTTATCATTGAAAAGGTAAAATTTTGAACTTTAAGATGGTATAAAAATATTTTTTGTGAAACAATTTTCTGCAAAGTTACTGCGGAAAAACGGTTTCGATTAATTTCTATTTAACTGACTGTTTAATTAACTTTTGGACCTTGAAAAGTTCATAAGTGTCTTCGCCTTGTCTTAAATAATCAGTGTGCAAAATTTGGTTGAAAACAGTCCATTGGTTTAGGTGGAGATGTGAAACATAGCCACATACCCACATACATAGCCACAATGACTTTTATTTATTATATAAGATTTTTTATAATACATTTTATAAAACATATTTTCCTTGAAAATCTTTTCTTATATGTAACAAAATGAGATCTGAATGATTTATTTTAAATATAAAACTGGGAAAAAAGCAGTCTACAAATTTTGAACATGTATCAAACAAAACGAATATAAAAAACAAAATTATTTATCCAATGCTAATTCAGCTTTTACTGAATGAGTTCAAAATAAAACGGGCACAATATCGAAGAAATACAGGGCAGTCTTAATAAATTTTAGCGGCCTGGAATAGAGTAATTTGGTGCCCCTTCAGAACCATAACTAGGAATTCGAGAGCCTGTTACCCAAAGAAAATACCTGCCTAATACAATAACCGAAGAGAGAGAGAGAGAAAAAAAACTGTTCTCCGATTAACGTTTTATAATTATATGCAAATCAGCGTCTTTCCAAAGCAGGATTTTACAAGTGAGCTTCCATATTGTAGGTGACTTCTATTACACATGCACAATTTAGGATTTCCCCCACTGATTGTCTCTGTATGAATCTTTTTTCAAATGATACATTAATTTTTATGGTTCAATACAAAATCGACGACAGTCTAGTTACAACTCCTAATTAAATCTTTACTTTTTAACATATTAAAAATTTTATTTAAATATATTTTTGATCAAAATTAAAATAAAATCAGCATTGTAAATTTTTAGTCACCTTTGGATCAATAGTACCCATGGGCTACAGCCCAATTAGCCCATTGGGTAAGATGACCCTGAAGAAATATTTCAGAAGCCTCATCAGAGTTTTTAAAAATATTTTTTACATAAATTGATGATTTGTTCGGAAAAAAAGGTTAATATTTTCTTTTTATTTGAACAAAATTTGTTGAAGAGCTACCTACTCTAAATAAAGGATCGGATAAATTTTGTGCCATGAACCTGATTTCGAAATCGAATTAAAGAAGTTCGAATTATCAAATTAGCGATACACTTACACGGCTAAGATGGAGTGCGGAGAGGTGAGAAATCGAAAAGGAAAATTTAAAAGTATGCGAAACTATGACAAATTAAATTCGTGGCACTCTGCTAAGCAGTCTTTGAAAAATGGATTTCGTAATTTTTCTATTTTTCTTTTCAGATATAGATGAAGTTTTGCATGTCTGCATATGTAGTTACTTGTATCTTCAGTGGAAGCCTAAGCAACCCAGAGGACTTTTTGGAAATATTACTTTAATATTCTAAAAACGCAGGAACAGAGTATAGACCCAAAGGAAATCGCGTCTTCCAATCTTTTATTTTTAATCAATTATTTAAATGTTAATAACTATAATGTTATACCTAAAGGAATGAAGTTGAAATAATTTATTTCTTAAAACTTGTAACATCACTGATCATTACCGCAAATACTTTAATTTAAGATAAAAGCAAAGATAATTTCGGTCAACAATATGAAAAGCAAGTAAAGCCACAATCGTCAGCATGTGTCAATGACATTTGTATTCAAAAATCTTACTTTATTCTGGAATGGATTTGCTATGTCTGCAAAAACACTTTCAGGTTTTTTACTTCAATTACGGGTCAGACAAGAAAACATAATTTAAAACGAATCATGGATTTTCTACTAGGTTATGCTTCATAACCCACATGAATATTCTCCCCTCGATTTTCTCGTATACTTACAGAGTAAGGCGCATTTTGTGTTTAGCTTCATAGTGTAGTGAAGAAAATCGAGCATACATTTTGGATCTTTACCTATTGACCGAATGGGCCCAAAACCTGATATAGAGCTACAATTTTGAGGCCAAGACCACATGCCAAATCTAATTTATCTTGCTCATTGAAGTTTTGATTATCGTGTTGGGTCATTCCATGTCAAATCAACACAGTTTTTGAACAAAATTTACCTCACCATCTCAGATTTTCATGAAATTTGGCAGAGATGTACTATTGATATAGACTTGGAAAAATACCAAATTTCATCAAGATATGTGAACTCCTTTTTGAATTACAGCAATGTAAATTTTCAAAAATTTGCCTAACAACCGCAAACGGAAATTTTTTGAATTGCTCTAGGAGCTCTCCTAATTGAGCTGGAGAGCTGGGACAGGTGTCATTTTACAGCATTTTGCATGCTCTTTCCAATGGTATACAACATACTATAGGTTAGTATACAAAATTTTTTGTCAAAATTTAAATTAAAATTTTAATTTTAAATTTTTCAAATAGTACATATTTTAAAATTTTCAGATTAATTCCATGAATAGTTTGTATTGTTGTAAATCACCTGGCAAAATATTAATTTGGGATGACAATGGGTTAATAGTTAAAAAATTTTTGAACTGAAGCTTGTTTTTCATTAATTCCCTGTATTGAGCTGAATAATACAAGAAGGCTAATATTTACACTTCCTTAAAAAATAAATATGAATGCTAACCTGAAGGAAGAACACAGTAATTAGTCTAAAATAATTAAATCGTACATATTTGTACTTGGCACAATACTTATTAGCTCATACTTTAATAATAAACAGATAAAATAATGACATTAAAGGTAAAAACACAATTCAAAACAAATAAAATTAAAATAAGATATAAACAAAGCATCTGGAGCGTGCTAATGCTGCAAGCAACCAAGATAACAATGAAAATGAAAAAAACACCTAACATAATGAATGAAATTCTTAAGAAATTAAGATTGAACAAGGAAGGAGCAGTTTTCTGGACAACACAAGGAAGAAAAGTTCATCTGGTGGCTTCTTTAAACTGCTCCTTCTTTGTTCAATCTTAATTTCTTAAGAATTTCATTCATTGTATTAGGTGTTTTTCCTACTTTAAAGAAGCTTACAAACATTTCAAAGACATAAAAATGGGTTTCTCTAAATTTGCTGAGTTGAGACCGAAACATTGTGTATTAGCTGGTCAAAGTGGCACACACTCTGTTTGTGTATGCCTAACTTACCAAAATGTCAAATTGATTATAGACAATGCTAAAATGAATACTGTAACAAATGGCAACATAAAAAATTACAAGCAATACCTACCAAAAGTACTTTCTAACCCATCAACAATTGATTGCAACATATGTGGAAATGTGTTTACTGTCCAAGTGAAACTGAGAAGGTACAATTTTGAAAGAATCCTTTGCTGTAAATTTGATTGAACAAGTTCCACCAGTGGGTTTCAGTTTGCCAAAGACAAGTTTCCTAGAGATCATTTCCTTTCTAAAAACCTTGGAGAAATCTTCGGAAAAATGTATTGATTTATTCTGCAGCAAGTTGCCTTCTTTGGTTCAGCACAACTTCATTGCCAAACAACAGGGAGCATTTTTTAATTACAGAAAAGGATATCTCAAAGAGTTTGTTACCTGTGATTTTTTGAAAATTGTAGCATAGCAAGATGAAGCACAGAGGTATCACTGGACAAGCCAACAGGTCACAATCCATCCTTTTGTAATATATTTCAAACAGGAAAACGAAGTTGAACATGTTAGTTACGTAGTTGTTTCTGACTGCCTAGAGCACAACACAGTTGCTGTTTACACTTTTTAAAAAAAAAACTCCTACCCTTTCCGACATCTAAATTTCAAAAACTTCCAAACAAGATTTTTTTTTTTATTTTTCAGATGAGTCTACCACCCAATACAAAAATAAGAAAAACTTTTTGAACTTCTGCTTTCATGAGGAAGTTTTTAAAGTGAAAGGAGAGTGTTATTTTTTGGTCACAGAACATGGAAAAGGATCTTGCGAAGGAATAGGGGGTTCAATAAAGAGACTGGCACCTTGTGCTAGTTTACAATGACCATATAAAAATCAAACTCGAACCCCATGACAACTTTTTGAATGGAATGTAAAAAATATTACCAAGGTATATTTTGCCTACTCAACCCAAGAGGAATATGCTGAATCAGAATTGTTCTTGAAAAGTCACCTTGATCAAGCATTGGCTATCCAAGGAACCAAGCAATATCATGCATTCATTCTCAAAACTACACCAACCTTATTGGTGAAATACTTTTCATATGATTTGCAGGGTTGGGAAAAAGAAGTGTCAAAATATCCAAATAAACTGAAATTAGAAGACATATCAGGTTACATCACCACTGTCTATGAAGGAAAGTTGTGGCTCGGCTATGTTTTGCTGAAAAATGAAGAATTTGATTAAGTAAAAATAACTTTTCATCGTAAAAGCTAATAAGTATTCTGCCAAAGTACAAAAACATGTACGATTTAATTATTTTAGACTCATTACTGTATTCTTTCTTCAGGTTAGCATTCATATTTATTTTCACGCTAGTGTAAATATTAGCTTTCTTGTATTACTCAGCTCGATACAGGGAATTAATGAAAAACAAGCTTCAGTTTAAAATTTTTTTAACTATTAACCCACTGTCATCCCAAATTAATATTTTGCCAGGTGATTTACAACAATACAAAGTATTCATGGAATTAATTTGAAAATTTTAAAATATGTACTTTTTGAAAAATTTAAAATTAAAATTTTAATTTAAATTTTGACAAAACATTTTGTATACTAACCTATAGTATGTTGTATACCACTGGAAAGAGCATGCAAAATGCTGTAAAATGACACCTGCCCCAGCTGTCCAGCTCAATTAGGAGAGCTCCTAGAGCAATTCAAAAACTTTCCGTTTGCGGTTTTTGGGCAAATTTTTGAAAATTTACATTGCTGTAATTCAAAAAGGAGTCCACATATCTTAATCAAATTTGGTATTTTTCCAAGTCTATATCAATAGTACATCTCTGCCAAATTTCATGAAAATCCGAGATGGTGAGGTTTATAGAGTGTGTTGATTTGACATGGAATGACTCTGTTCACATATACACATACAGACAAAACACAGACAGCCTATCCTTTGATGGATTTGGTACAAATTAGACATAGATTTAAATTTTTGGCGTAATGATCATGTACCAAGATTCATCCATATATCTTATTGTATTTTTGAGTTATCGCGTTCAGATGTGCTCCGAATAGATATACCGACGGACATGCTATTTACAGAACGCCACCCCCCGTTATCGTGGACTGGCGCCTTTACAGGGTTTCATGGTGACGGCTGTGCAATATCTACCTCCAGCTACGCCCCAACCAACTGTCCAGGCCGGCTTTCACATTGGAGACTTCAAACCCCTCCCCTGACACTAGGGACACGTTATGTAGAGACAATCACGTGCCCGTAGTCCTCGCTCTCAGATATACCGACAGACAGTCAACCTACTGACGGATTTGGGTCAAAATTTGAAAATAACTGCAATCCTGGTGTTAAATCCTTAAGTCAAGTTTCATCTAACTAGCTTGTTACACATAATTCAGTTCTCGTGTTCAATTGTACATGGATAGATAGACAAACTTCCATAGTAGAAATCCATCCGAAATTTGATAGAAATTTACAATTTTGGTGCAAACCAAAATTGTAACCAGTTCGTCATACCAAATTTCATCCATCCAGCTCGTTGTGTTGACATAATTCCAAAAATGTTTTTTTCGAATTCAGAGTAAAATGTTGAGATCCATAAAAATCTGGAGGTCGAATGTTTTGACGATTACAATACTTTCTGATTATACGTGTCATTTTGTCTGTAAGTTTCGTATTTTATAACAGAAAACTCTGCATGTTATAAACAAAACACAGGCGGGAAAATCTGGGACTTTTTAAGAAAACCTTTATAATTTTCCGAATATTTGTGCTGCGTTTACGAAAATTCATGTCAATATTATGCACTTCAAACATAACCATTGCTGAAAGTTTTATCTCGTTACAAGCTTTCTTTGAAGCGGGATGGGCCAAAATAATTTTCGTCTTCATCAATTTGTAGATGGTCCCCTAAATGCCCTCAGGACCGAATCTTCACTGTAAAATGCGAGTTTGAGTCTATTCTTTACATGGTCGAAGTTAAAGGGAAGTCGGTTTAGCCTTTCAGGGGAAATTCTAACAAAATGTGGAAATCCAAAAGTGTCCGGATACTTTTGATCAGATAGTGTATATGCTCGGTTGATCTTTGATGAAGCTCAGGCTCCACCCTATAATTTTCTGGCACTAAAACTAAGACTCTGTTACAAGGCCGCTACGGCTATAGTTTCGGTTGACTCTCTTTCATACACCTTATACCATTTCGCATAGAAACCAAATTTACCTATACTGGTAGGTGTGAATTCAGGTTTCTGAAAAAGATTCTATTTATTTAAAAACTTTTTTGACATTTTTATGAGAATTTTTTCTTGCGTGTTTCCTTATTTCAACGATTTTTATTGCACTGATTTTAGGAGAATTTTTATTATAATAAGAATGTTCTTCAGAGACTAAAATCCGACTTAAAGTTACATTTCCAAGTGCAAGTGTTTTAAAATGGGAGCAGTTTTTCAAAACTGTATTTCCATTTTATTATTACAAAATTCCATAAAATCCTACTTGAAAAAGAATTTATTACGATACTCTTCCCCTTTCTTGCTTCGCTAGCTGGCAAACTCCTTTCTTCCAAATTAAAAAGGCATTTTTTGAGGTTCGTGCGTTAACTCCCTTTGAACACTCTTTTTCAATGTCTTCGTTTAGAACTCTTTCCTTTAGTTAAGTCAAATTAAAAGTAAACGTATCAAAAACAGTTTAAAAAAGGTGAAAAATACTGATTTTAATTAAATAGATAGTGCAGGGGTGAGGAACCCTCAGCCTTTTTGAGTTTCTTATGCGGTCTACCAGTTACTTACACTTTGCATTGAGATAATATACTTGTCTGTAATATGGCTCAAAGCCCACGTTGGTTATTTAGACAATGAATGGGCAGACCAATTATCTAAAGAAGTCGTCTCAGAAGGCGACCCTTTCTTTCTGTCTAAGCTACTTTCCTACCTGACATCCGAGATAAGGTCAGCTGCTTTAAGCATTGGGCAAGACAAATGGGATAATGGAGAAACTGGCCTCAGAACACACGACAGAGTGCCTAGGGTCTCAAACAAGCCAGTAGGATGGAATAGAGAAGAACTAATGTTCGTTACAGGACACGGGCCCTTCCCTTCATACCTTCAGTCTTCGAACACATGACAACTGCTGGTGCGGAGTAAAAGGAGATCCAATGCACTATGCCACAAAATGTCCATTAACCCTCTCCTGGCATTTCGAAACTCCTACAGTGCCATATAAATTACAGTGGTTAAAAAACATTCTCACGAATAATTTGTCAAGAACCCGACTTCGACTCTTAATGCGCTTCATATGTGATGAGAACAATCTTATTGTAGAGGATAATCATTAAGCACGCATCCACCCAGACTGCCACACAATTCGGGTAACTTATGACACTTTTTTTCTATGTTTTTTAAAAATATTTTTCTCATATTGTTTTGTTTTCCATGTTGTTCTTATGTTTGTTCTTGTCAAGTGTATGTTTCTTTTTTTCATTATTATTTGTTTTCGTCCCTGTTATATATTTTTGTCCTTTCTAAAAATTAAAATTCACCTCCATTCATCCAAACCGGAAAGGAGCCAAATGGTTCTAAACACGGGGATGCAGGTGGTGTAATGTAATGTAATATAATAATAATTACAGAACAATAACCTTTAAGATTCTGCTCGTGCGTCCTTTTGGCCAGCTGCCAAAATTTAATGAGGCCTTTCAAGGCAAAAAGGTTCCTACTCTGAGATAGAATATTAATAAATTTATATTTTTACGTAGAAACACTAGGATGATATTGCAAAACAATCTATATTAGAATTGTCCAGGCGTGGAAGTAACGTTCTGGGAGGAATTAAAAATAACTCCGTCTCTTTGGTCTGCGTCATTTTCGGAGGAGCAATTGGCGATTTCCAATTTGGCTGGAACCAATTCAGACAGTTTTTTTATTATTAAAGCTAAGCAAAAATAAAAATCAGTTATGGGATCGTAAATTTCACTTATTCATGCTGGATTGGAGTAAAGATCAATAAGATCTGTTTCATTTCTTTTTTTATTTTCATTATACCCTCAGTAAGGTTATTTATGAAAACGAAAGTTCGTGGCAATTGATTCATGGCATTTTTTATATATAAATTGATCCAAGTTAGCAGTTTTATTTTTATTTATTTATGCTGATTCATTGCCCTCACTTCAAGAATCAGTTGGAAGTTAGTGCAGAATACTTTCGTTTTAGTTAAAAAGGTTCTTTCTATATATTTTGCATTTAATGTTTTTTCCTTAATCGTTCTTATACTGAAAGGCTCCCTTCATTTAATGATTTGAATTAGGGGTGCATGCTATTGCAAATATTTTCTTTCGGTATTTTTTTTATTTTGTTCTGGTAATGCATTTTTTTGTGTTAGTGGATTTTGAATTATTTTTATTCAGACGAAACGAAAGTAATTGTTAAAAGTAAGGTTATTATTAAATGAAGGTTAGTGTCAATTGATTCATCAGTTCTGTTTTTTATGCTTTTTTATATTTCTTAAGCACTTTGCCAACGTACATGATATTTACTACTATAACTTTCGTTAGTAAATCTGTGACAATGGGATATGAGATATCTTTGCAGGGCTAAAAGCCCGTCTTTGACGGGCACAAATCTTCTAGTTACCAAGATTGATTACCAAGTTTTGAAACATAGGTAAAATATTTGAAACATGACCTTTGACTCCATATTTTAAAACGTTTCTGTTTTTATTTCTACTGTAAATTTTTTTTAAAAAAAGCTTTTTTTCCCTTAATGCACATGGTCACACGCCTGGCTATATAAAACATTTAATAAAATCTTTTTATACAAATGTGGATTAACAGTCTGGGAAAGTAAAAAAAAAAGAATGGAAGTGATTAAAAATTAAAAGAGTTCGTTGCGTAGCTTCACCTAAAAAGGTAAAACTGCTTTTTATCGTTTCTCAAGGCTCTACAAAAAAAGGAACATTTTATTTCGGGCTGGGACTTAGCGGACCTCTGGAAATTCGCAGACTACAGTTTAAAAAACCTGGGAAACAATTAATTACAATGGAACTTAGCTAATTCGAAACATTTAAAATTCGATTTAGTAAAATATCCTTACTAAGGGAAGTAGGGTCTAAACATAAGTACAGTAAGAGAAAATAAAAATTTTTCAGCGAAAAATGTCAGTAAAGATTTATTTTCAATATTAAATAGTTTTAATTAATAATACCTAAATAACAAATTCATACATAATTAATAAATAACCAATAGGTTATTTTAATAAATAAAGTAATAATAACTATCTTTAAAATATTCAGAATTTTAAAAATAATAATTTCCATAAATATGTAAGTAAATTTAATGAAAAACAGTATATAGTACTTTGAATACAACACTTGTAGAATAAAATTTCAAAATAAACAGTACAATTCACATCTAACGTGTTCGAAGTTTTTCAAAAACACAAGATATTTGTTATTCAGTTTTTCATTGAATACATTGTACAAGAGTAAAGTCCTCATGTGAATCAAAAGCCTTAAAAAACTATTCACTTACCAGCTCTGAGGACCGAAGGTATGGGCATATTTAATTAAAAAAACAATTCAAAATAAATATTTTTTTCTAGTTTTTAGTTTTGAATTCGCATTAACCAAAATAAATTTGATTTATAAACAATGTTTAACAATATATTAATAGGAAATTCAAGAGACCAGAGAAAAAATTCGAACTACCGAAGAATTCGAATTAAAAACGGTCGATATATCGAAGTTCCCCTGTACTAGAAAATTGCAAAACTTGTTCTTCAATTCCAATTTTGCATTAAAGCTGAGAAGTTTTGAGATAAGCTTAGAGAGATTGGCACAAACAAGGCCGAAGACTTGACTTCTGGGAAAATTGTGATTTACGGAAATATCTATGGATAGAAGATTTTCGTCTCGATCCAAGGAATCAGAGCCGGACGAACACCCAGCACGGAGTAAAAAAAATCGAGGGGCACAAAATTGCTAAAACAAAATAAGAAAAAAAGATCGCAACGGAGTTTCTGAATTAATTAGAAAATTTTCTGAAAAAATTCTAAGAAACAATAAAACAATCTAATTGTATGTACTAATGGCCACAAAACTTTCAAGGCACTACTCCAGTAATCTATATATAATTTTTCCAATTTTTTTTAGGAATTTGCGATCGGATAATCACTTTAATGCCATCCTTGTCGGTGCTGCCGAAATGGCATGCGAAATAGATGCAGATAAAAATTTTGAATCAATACCTAGCCATCGAGTTCTTCGGCGAAAAAGACAATTTGATTATGAAAATCAGAATGAGCCCATAATCGATTCACAAGAAAAATACAAATTTGAATTCTTTTACCACCTGGTTGATACTGCAATCAATCCTTTAGAACAAAGATTTTCTCAGATGCAACATTACAACAGTTACTTCCATATTTTTATCATATATATGAACTAAAAGATGTTAGTTCTGTAATTTTAACCAATTGAAAAGATTTGGAAACCATTTCAACAGATGGAGAATCATCGGATATAAACAGCCTGGAACTTCGTGATGAAATATCAGTAGTGTGTTCTCTATTGAAAAAAAATTACAACCTTTGGAAGTACTGAAATTGATAACAAAAATGAATTTTCTCCAAACTTGAGCATTGCTCTAAGAATTTTATTAACTCTTCCAATAAATGTTGCATCCGGAGAGCGTAGCTTTTCCAAACTAAAAATAATCAAGAACTATTTGTGAACAACAACATCTCAAACAAGAATGTTAGACCTCGCTATATTAGAAATTGTGTATGAGCTGAGTAACAGTTTAGATGTTTCTGAATTAATTAGATAATTCTCTGAACTAAAAGTTCGTAAAAAAAATCCTCTGAATTATACTCCTGCTGTTTTTTTTAAATGAAGTATTTTAAGTGAAAAGTTATTATAAGTATTTGTGTCAATTACTGAGTCAAACTTTTGTTTTTTTGGACGTTACCTAAAAAATTAAAAAAGACCATCTAACTTTTTTTTTATAATTGTGGTTCCATAGGGGTGCGATTTTTTACTTCTGCACAGAGCGGTTCAAAGGCTAAATCCCAACCTGATAGATAATCAACTAAATCGGAAGTATTTATTAGTCCCTTTTAAATATATTGGAGTCTCAGAAAAGGTTAATGGGCTAATGAATCATTTCGGCATTTTTTATACAAACAAAAGTTATTACCTAAATTCCATCATTACATTTTTCCTGAAATACTAGACGTATTTCTCTGCGAAGTTTCAAAGTAAGGAACAATTTCAAAGATAGAATCGATCCTTATGAAAACACTTCGATTTTCTAAAACCTAGAAATGGGAGATGGACTTTGCATTTGAATAGCAAAAAACAAATAATCCACAGACAGAGTACTCACATGTTGCGACTTCCGGCGTCCGAAGGTTGAATCCGACAGGTTTACATTGGATGAAATGCGAAATTCGATTTGAAGGAAAGAAGTCAATGGAGCATGCGGAAGAGACGGAACCGAATTGGCCAAGCGTGAAGTATGCAGATGTGGGAAAGTATTATACGCGGTGACATCGCCTTATTTTGGTCAGCTCGCGCAACAGGCTTTATGTCACTCTTCATAAAGAACGCCAAGCAGGCTGAAAGCCTCGCTTATAAATAAATCAGATTTCAAAATAAATACTGGAGGCTTTGGGAAAATAACGTGAATAGTGAGTGGTAGTGAGTAATATAGTGAGTTCATATTCTTTCTTTTTTTATGTTTCTGGTATATTCTGGAAATAGGTGCATGGCTAGAGAAGACCTTTTGTTTCCTCAAATTCATAGTTCTCTTTTAATAATATCAGAAAAGAGAAATCTACGTCTGTAAAAGCGTAATGAGGTTGAAATTTCAAATCTTATTGATCATGGATATTAAATTTAATTTCTTATTTATTGCTTTTATTTAAAATATTGAACGCTATTGAATACAGCAGCTTTTTCTACTATTTTTATTTAAAGATCGAATGTGATGTCGATCGATATTTTAATGATCTTATTTGAGCCATAGAAACCAAGTTAATCAGTTTCGACGAGTTTGTGAACCATATATAAGAAATTATCATGTGTATCAATCAATATAAATTGTTCAATCTCATGTTTCCAACATTTCTTTCGATACTTTTGTTTCCAGCATTTCTTTAGACAATATTTCACTTCCAGATAATAAAAAATTCTATCAATTAAAGTGAATCTAAACAGCCTAAATTCTATGCGACAGCATTTTCTTTTAAGTTTTACTTCTCATCAGTGCTGACTCACAATTAGCTCCAGCCGAAATCATGCTCTAATATATTATCTTCCGATCACAAATCAAGATTGTCATTAGTGGACATTTAATTTTTCGGATTTTGATACTTTTACATTCGTGTACAAGAGAGATTTCGTGAATTTGAAAAAATGTCCAGATGCAAATTTTTTATTAATGGTTTTAGTGACGTGACTTTTTTAAATATATAAATGTTTGTTGCTCTGTTACTTTATATCCAGTTATAACCTAACCTGCATTAAAATAGATTCGTATGAATCAATCTTAAATGTTATTAGCTTGCTTTAAATTACTATCTGTCGTTAATCCTTAATTGTTTAACATGTAATGTAAACTATTGAGTAGCCTCTTTTTTTTCTTCCTCTCTGCTGAGCTAAAACAATTTCTACAAAAATATAAACTAGTTAGGCTCAAGGCAGAAACGAAAATTGGCTCACATTTGGTGATGCGCCTCGGAAGCTCCAGTACTGCTGTGTGATCTCAAACTACAATGCAGTTTCATGTTTCTTCATGAAGATTCCAATAAATGCTACGGTATTTTAAATTTGGCAACCCGATTTTAGAAGCAATGGTAGAAAATATATTTTTTAAAGATATAAGTTGAGTTTTTTCAGCTAAAAGTGTGTTACAAGCAATTGCTGCTTCAGACGAATATTGATAACAGTACTATTTATTTTTACTTTCTCGTCTACGAAGAATACAGAGAGAAAATATTGTAACCGTCATAAAATTCGATTTCGAGATTTTGATGAATCCCCACATTTTGGGCTTTCCGGAGTCAGAAAAAAACCATGTTTAGAATTGTGTCCGTTCCTTTGTGAACAATGAAACTCAAAAACGGAAGGAACTAGACGAATAAAATTTGGTGTGTGGTCTTCTCTGCAAAATTGTGGATATGTAGCAAATTCTGGACGAAATTTGCCTACGAAAAGTTCGCTCTTTTGTCCCTTCGTGAGCATGAAAGAATGACAAGAGAAAAATGAAAGGAACTAGATGGATGAAATTTGCCATACGTTTTTGTTGCCAGAATTGTAATCGGTGTAAAAGCTTAGACAAATTCCGTCAACGAGTTCACTGTCTGCCAGTCAGTCTATTCATGAGTGCGATGACTCAAAAACGCAACAAGCTGCACAAATACAATCCGCTATGTGAATTTCACACCGAAATTGTAGATCTGAATCAAATTTTGGAACCAGTCGGTAGGAAAGAAGAGGTTCAAATGCATATTCGATTTTCTTCACTATACTACACAGTTAACACAAGTGCGTTATATCGTGTGAAAATTAAGGGGGAATCCTTCCGCTGATAAACGTCATGATTGTGCCTTTTCAACTTGACTTAATGATTTACTAATAATTGTACAAATCTACATTGTCTTCGTCATTTTAAACTAGTATTCTGCTTGTTGTAAGATAATTTCCCTGTGAATCACAAAAAACATTGAAAGATTTTGCGGAAGCAATATTATGCAATTTTTATTCTTACATTATATGAAAAAAAAATCCAAAATAACTTAGGAGGTATTTAAATCTATTAAAGGGTCAAATCTAGCAGCTGGACGGTTCAGTGGTTATCAGGCAAACACCCAAGACCCATTAAACATCTGCAGGATAGTGTATGTGCTGCATTAGGGAAGTAGACATCCGTTAAAATAAAAAAAACATCAAATGAAAAGCAAGCAAATTAGAAAAACAAAAAGAAACTCCGAAAGGAGATCCCTGTTGTTGATAAACCATTTGCATTTGTGTCATGATTATTTGATGTAATGATTTTGTAGCTTCGATCTCTTGAATGAGTAGAATAGTATATATTTATCGTAAAAAAAGGAAGCCGTGCTGGAAATAAAGAGCAGGAAAACTGCTATCAGCAGGAAATTCAAGTGGTTTGAATTGAAACTGAACGTCTTATTTCTGAAATTTGATTTGATATGCTGGATTAATGTCTGGTTTTGAAGCTACAATAAGGATATTTGAGACGGATATCGTAATTTCTTATCTCTTATTTTTTGACTCGCGATCTGTTCCGACTAAAAAAAAAAAAAAAAAAATCGACTCCAAAATGAACGCATGTCTCCGGAAAGAGAATAAACAAATAAACTATTGATTAGGGATAACGGTAGAAGATTTAATGAATCAAATTATTTGATAAATTTTAATGAAATAATTAACATACCAATAATTTCTTAATTGTTTTCGAACGCGCGAATTTAATGAATCTATGCTTCAGATTTCCCCGAGTCCAAAAAATATATTTTCGGAATTTTGTCTGTCTATCCGTGAAAACGCAGCGATCTAGAAGGATGAAATTTAGTCTGCAGTCATAACACCACAAATTTTAGATCTAATTGAAGTCGTAACACTAAAAATGTGAAATTTTGGAAGAAATCCGTCTGTCCATCTGTGTGCATGTAAACATGATAACTTAAAAATGAAAAAGCTACACAAATGACATTTGACATATGGTTTTATTATTAGAATTGTAGATATGTATCAGTTTTTGAACCAAATCTATCAATAAATTGAATATCTGTCGATTCGTCTTTATGCGCAATAGCTCACAAACGCAACAAGCTAAAGAGGTGTATTTAGTATACGGAAAAGTCGAGGAGTGAACATTCAAAGTATTTTTTTTAACAACCCATTGGATATTTCTTACGCTTAGATATTTTACTTGGAAAGTAATTACTAATAGCTTCATTACGAAAACAATTTATTAAATATTGTTTTCTTAATGTGGCAAGAAGCTCAAATGAAATATTTGAAAATCGGCAGCCGATAACTGCATTCATTTGTTGTTCTGTTAAACATCAAATTTAATTTAGACAGAAAATCTTCCAAGTTTGAGCTGATATACTTGAATACGAACATTTTTCTTTTACTTTTCCTAATTGATTCTGGATATATCTGATTTTTATTGTTGTTTGAGTTCTATTTGTGTTTGGCGATTCTCATCCGATGTACACCGTCAGAAAATTAGTTTTTTTTTAAAAACATTTTACTTGGTTTATGGTAATCATTGGTTTGAGTCTTCAGTTCAGCATTTTATTTGTCAAAAATTAACAGTTTATTTGGTTTGGAAGTTGCAGTCTGAAAATATTTCGTTGGATAGTTGCAAAAAATTTACATTTTTGTAATTTAATTGAATTATTACTACTAATCAGATGAACGAACAGGTTGATCACCAAAAGCGGTTAGTATTAAAATAAAAGATAGGTTATCATTATTTTTAATCAGGTGTTAAAATGAGAATAATTAAACATTTCTTTCTTCTTTTTTTAGTTCAAGTAACGAATAAAGGAAAATAAATAGAATAATAGAGTAAATAATAATTTTTTGACGCTTCGAAGACATAGGAGAAGGAATTTTCTCTTTCTTGTACAAACACTGTCATCGCACTAAGTTTCAAATGTGAGAATTTGTGCTATACTAATTGACAAAATTAGAAATTTTGATTTTGTCATTAGTAATCTAACAATTGATGCACCTAATGTTTTTTGAGGATATCCAGGACATAGGGGAAAGTTGCCAAATTTGGACCATAGCATCGCCTAGATTGGACCATTATCGTAACTTCAATTCTATTAAATATTTGGGTTGTAAATTAGCCAACTTACATTACAACGATGTAAATGTGGTTTGTGGAATGATTTTTGTACAGAAAGCGCAATGTGGCTGTAATTAGAAAACAAGTATTTATATTTAAATATCATCAATTAAATATAGTCTAACCACGGATACCGAGACTACCACTTTTGGAAGCTTTTACACAGGAAAGGGGTGTCAGGCAATGAGTGATATGAGCGTATTTCCGGAGTTCTTTGTTAGATCACGCTCAGTAAAATGTAAACATCACCCTTCTATTCTTCACTTTCCCCCTATTTTGATGAAAATAACTCAGCCCGGCGCATGCGCAAAAGAGCGGAAGGTTTCCGAATCAGTTGCTATACAATACTTTAACAAAAGATTTATGATCTCTACGTTGTTTTAAAGTTAGGAGCAAAATATCTTATTATATTCTCAGATACGAAACTTGTTTGGCTACACTTTACTACAATAATTTTATTAAAATAGTTTAAAGACAAGGTACGATGAAATGTTTTGGTGGTTGTCCAAAAGTTGCTCAGACTAGACCACAAAACGTTGCCTGCATTTGACTAAACAAATCAAGCGAACTTTTGTCTTGGACAAGAGGAATAGTCCAGAAAGCATTTATAATAATTAGTCCTCATAAATTGGAAGTGGAACAAGCCCCCCAAAAAATCCTTGATAAAGGGACATTAAAGACATCAATGTTGGTTCCAAAAGAACAAAAACTAAGGCTTAGGGATAGGAAAAGAATACCGGTTACAACCGAAAACCGGTTTTTTTCGTTTCGATTAACCGTTTTTTCCGCTATTTTTTTAACCCGGTTATAAGCGGTTTTTTTTTTAAAAAAAAAATCCAATAACCGGATAAAAAACCCGTCTAAATTAGCTTTGGAAAAGAAGTAAATTAAAGAAATCAGGTCACTATTATTCAATGGGTGGCGGGTTTTTTTCAAAAAAAATCTTAATTAATATTTTTACAATTAAAATAAATTAATTTAATATGGTTAAATAATATATTAATAATACTGTGTTAAGTAGTCATCAGTAGTTAAGCGGTGCATCGGTCATGTATACGGTTTCGTTTTCGTGGTAATCGTTGAAATGTATTACTTTTTATTCAATCAGTACCAACAATGCACAACTCCCACATGCTGGAATTTATTTGAGTTAATTGTCCTATAACCTTCCGAGTCCAGAAACCTTCCACAGGTTATTTGAATAAAACCGTCATTTCCATTAATTGCTCAAGTCTCAGCTTATCAGTGATGTAGTGGCAAAATAAGCAGTGGCGGAACAATTTTATCTGGGTGACAAAAGTCGCGCTGTTTTTAGGATGTTTTCACAATGTGCTATCATTTATTTCCCGTAATAACAAAATACAGTGCCGGGACGGGGTTCCAGCTTCACTACACCCCTGAAGCCTATTCCACCATTAAAAATGCATCAAGAATGATTTCTGATGTAATTTAATTGGTGTCAGAAATATTGGATATATTAATGCTTTCAATAAGGCCACTAAGGAAATTTTGGGAAGAGAGTATTTTACCCTCCCGCCCTCCGATGACGTGTCGTACCTCTGTCTGAAGAGTTGTCGCATGAGTCGCTCGTAATGAGGGCTATTATGCAATATGCAGGGGCCACAGTAGCCGATTAATAATCGCGCTGAGGCTGGACGGAGTAATTATTCTGTGATATTCCAGGAAGCTTCGTTATCCCTTTTCTTGAACATCATCGAAAGTGCGTTAAAAAATAATAATCCTAAAACATAAGGCTACCAAAATCTATATCAAAAGTTTTTGATATCCTTAAAAACAGGAGTGCAAAAATATTACAGAACTTTCTACCGTTCCTTGATTCGTTCTCACATCCGTGCCGCATTACTGAAAGAGTTATTGTGAATATATTGGAAGATATATATTGCCCAATGGGTTGATTTCTTTTTAAAATAAATGTACTGAAAAACGTTGTTTTTCATTAAAAAACCCCGAAAACCGGTTATTTTGGGCGGTTATAACCGCCAGGTTAAACCGGCGGTGAAATAAACCGGTATAACCGAAAACCGGTTGTTTTTGTAATAACCGCCATCCCTACGTGGTTTACTAACATATGTGCGAAAACATAGGAAGAAAAAATAACATAGTGCATAAAATGTCATACTTCAATTCGTACATTGTGTACTAATGTGAATATGAGAATCAAGAAATACATTTGCTTTAATTGTGCTTAAAGAAACTGGTGATCCAATTTGGGGAACCAGCTTCTTTAATTGGACCGATGACACACTTTTAATATGTTATTTTTCACTACTTTAAAGTGTTTTTCTTAAAAAGTTAATTATATTATTTTGAAGATAAATAAACTGCAAAAACATTCTACTATTTTCTTTTATTATTAAAATTGCTTCTCTATCACTGTACATTTGAAACTGCGTAGATGGTCCAAATTAGGCGACCTTCCCCAACTTATTTACAGTAATAACTCAAATACCATTATTCCGCAAGACATAAAACTAAGATGTTTTCAGGATAATGTTCTCATATTCCAAAAGAAAATGCAAATTATAACGAAAAAAAGTTTACTGAAGCTAAAATAAAAAAAATTTTTTAACCTCCCTAATTTTTATACTATCGCTTATAATTAATGAAATTGGCTGATAACTGAAGTGTGCATAATATATTAAGAGAATTAAAGCTTAAATATTTGAGTTAATGTTACGATTGCTTGAGCATTTCAGATAAGCAATTTATCTATATTACTTTTTCATCCGACTTAAAGTGGAAACCATTTCATTGTTTTCTTTGAAACAAAAGATGTCAACATAAGAAATGTGGCGTGAAAAATCGGAAAACACTTGTCGGAAACAACTTGATCAGCTATTATCCTGATTGATGTGTATGCAAATGTCTTCCCATCTCTTTTTTAAATATTAGATTAAATCTTATTCAGTTCTTGTTTACTTTCCCTTTTAAATTCTATGTAAAAAGTTAAAAAAGATTTTTTTTTATTTCAGCTTTCGCGCATTTGTTCTAGTACTGCACATTAACTAAAAATAGTTTAAAAACATTAATTGAGAGCTTAAATAATTTTAAACTGGGAAAGAAAATACTAGAAATTATTATCAATTTATTCATTTTATTTTACATTGTAAATAATAAACTGATTAAAAGTCCTTTTTTGTACACAATTTATTTTTATTTTTAAAATTGAATTGAAATATGAATTGAAGTTCTGTTATAAGTTTTTAGACTTATAACAGAACTTCAGCAATTAATTGATAATCAAGAATTTTTCATTTGCTTTAGTGCATTGTCACAAGATGTTTGCTCAGTAAACACGCGGACTATAATACTAATAAAAATCTAAAAATATTTTGTATAAAGAAACTTAAAAAGAAAAAAAAACACAGCGTTATGTGCTTAGAATATTAAAATCAACTAAATAAAGCAAAGAAAAAAGAAGATAATCTGTTTGTTGATCCAGTTTTATGTGTAATCTCTTGCATCTATGGTTCCAGTGTGACGGTTTTAAGTTTTCAACGATCGTAACATCCGGGATGGCAATACTTTTTATCCCAATATTTTCAGCTGGTTTCCACAAAATAATAAAAATAATTAGAAAAGGATTCGAAAAATGGATTGCATTGAATGTATTCGCCAAAGATACAAAAGGAAATATTTTTTTATTAAAATTAGTTTTGCCTCTTTGAAATAAGCCTTTTTCATCAAACATCACGTGGAATAACAGATATGATGAGAGAAATGCATAGCTGATGTTGAAAAACAGTTTTTTTGCTCCAGAAAGCAAATTGCTTTGTTGTAGGAACTGAATGATTAGAGAGTGCCAAAGATATATCTACGTTTGATTTACAAATTATATTTCATAACATGTGATATTACCATTATATATTGAATTTAGTTTAATTACCTCAAACCGTGAAAATAAATATCAAATAATGAAAAATATTCATAATTTTTCACTTCGTACTGTAGCTAAAATAAACAGAAAATACTGTTAATTTTTCAGAAGATCCTTAATGATGTAGCATTTTCTTTCTCTCATGCTAACATCTAAATTTTGATGATAATTTTTAACGATACTGACACCATTACAATCAATTTATTCTGATTTGGAAAGAAATAGCTCAAAAAGTAGCTTTTAACTTTTTATTATATAAATTATCTGCATCCTATGGTTCCTTTCTAGATTATGTTAAAAATCAGTTTTCATAATATATTGCTTCGCTTTCAGCTACCATTCATGGGATGTTTCGAGAGGGGGTGCCAGCCCAGGTGTCCTCCTCGTCATCTGACCGTGGCTCAAAATTACAAGTTCCATCCCAAAATAGCCCTTGTTTTGCTTCAAAATGAGACATTAATATAACTAAACTAAACTAAGCTATCATTCATGAGCTGAAACCCTATTTTTTAAATTTAAAAATGCATGCTAACTTTTAATTCTTTCCCTAGACAAAATACTAGATTTTGAATACGCACTCACCTTTAGAAGGACTAAACTCAAACAAAAACGGATTAACACATAGGAATTTCAAATGGATTAACTCCTATACCATTAGCAATTCGTTATTATTGAGTATAACAACAACGATGAATTGTTAGACAACGACAATTGGCTCATATTTATAGTGAGAATTATTAGCCTATCGTGCGTTTTCGTTCAGTTTTGGAACTTTTTTGCGCCATTCGTTTTCTGATGTTCTGAAACACATTCCACTGAGATTTGGTGTTCTTTCAAGAATTATTTTTTTTCTCTGATTTTTAATTCTAGCCATTTGGTATTTGTAGCTTTAGTTTTGTATTTGATTTTGTCTTCCAAAGTTTTGAATTTTGTAAATCTCTTTGTGCACCGTGGATTTTTAATTTGTGATCATCCGTGACTATTTACTTGGTCGATTTCGCTCTTAATGTTAAATTGTGCTTTTCTATAGATTCAGAGCGATAATATGGCAGACATTTTATCCTTAAACATCACCTTTATCATATTCATACAACGCTTGATTCGCCTTTATTGAATTTTGGGCACATTTATCGATAGCTTATCCCAGATAGCCCTGAAATTTTTAAAGCTTTTCCAAACTACATTATGTGTGTGAAAGAATTTTCTTCACTTAGTAAGTACAAAAACTATTTGAATAATACAGAATATTAATTTAAAGAATAAGTTTTAAATATTAAGACTAATACTCAAAAACACGAATATAAAGGAAAGGCAACATCATCCTGCACATTAAAATTGAACTCAATTAAGATACCGCATATTCATTTATAATGATCATTCTACAACCTCATTTATTTTGGAGAACTTATTTGTAATAAATCATTTAATGTTTTTTCCCTTGAAAAAAATACCTCGAAATTATTTCAGGCATTATTCCCTTGCAATCAATGCTCTGAAAAATGCCCACAATTTCAATTTAAAGCCTTAAGGGCCCGAAAATTCGGACTTTACATAAACAATAAATTATCACTGAGGTATTGAGTTTTTTAACCTTTTCGTGACAGCGGTACTGACTGTCACTTCGCCACCAGTGAATAAGTTAACAAATACAACTTACTCGTGTCAAAAACTTTCTTTGTGTGCTTGTTCAGTGCATTCAGATGACGTTTCGTAGCGGCGAATGTCAGAGTTAGTCGGTGTCAGTCAATGTAAAACAATTAGTGGAATGCCGGATATATCTGATTCTACGTTAAGGATCTAACTCGATTTATTTTGCGTTATGCGCTTCACCACTAATATTCATTAATGATAAATCCGGACCTGGGCATATGACTGTACAAAATAAAATGACAGTTATGAAATATTCCCATTGATTTAGCAAGAATATAAATATGCCCTTAATAATTTTGATGTAATATTGACATAGATAAATTTTGAATAAATATAACACCAATAAAAAATTAAACTGTTTTCTATAACCAAACCATTATTGCTTTTAATTCAAACCAAAATTCTAATTAAAAGTAATAATCTAATTAAAATAAATTCTGTAGGCTGTCGTTTGAAAAATACAGATTTCAAATAGGTTAATTTTCGGAAACTATTCGTTTTAAATTAGAGAAATATTATTTCCACCACTCATTATCAAAAATTACAAAATTATCTCTATTCCAAACTTGATGAACAGGCAAAATACACTGCTATAATACAATTTTTTAAAAAAAATAAGGAACAGTTTGTTTCAAATAAGCTTTTCCAATTGCTTTAATATAATAGCTGGATTTCATTAATAGTACCTTCCTAGTAAGAATTTCATTTTTTTTAAGAATACGTTTTATATGCGATCTGAAATATCATTACGTAGTTAAGAAAACGATCGTCGGAAACACCTTCAATACTTTAGGAACAAACAGCAAAAGAAAAGTTATTCTTACTTCTGATCTGAAATTCCAAAGGAACTTTTTAATTGCCGCAATGAAATTTACACATTTCTTGAAACAAGACCAAAAAATGTTCCTAATTAGATTTGGCCTTGAAAATAAGTTACTAGACATGATAATAAACGAAGTAATTTGATTTTAATACTCCCTGGAGTGTGAAATATAGATATGAAATTGTGCTGTATATAAAGATTTTTCTCATTTCGCCGGAGGAACAATATACAGAGTCGTTAAAAAAGAATGGGACAAAATTTAAGGCTCGAGAGAGTATTTAATGATGAAACTGAGAATGTGCAACAGAAAAAAATAGAGGTTACAAAAATGTCTTAGAATGTCTCTTAGAGTCTTTGTCTTCTAAAAAAATGTCTTAGAGGTTACAAAATCAACCTTAAAGCAGTCTTCGATAAAAAAAAATCTTGCAGCTCCATACGAGATATGTTGTAAGGATAGTAAAAATCTCGGCCAAGTTCGTAGATGGCTATCCAGCTCAAAGGGGGTGGAAATGGTGGGGGTTGAAATGTTCATTTCCCAATAATTCCTTTAAAATTGAAAATAGAAAGAAAATTTAAATTAGGCGAATTATCACCTTATCATAACGAAAGATTTTTGTATTTAAAGTTTTTTGATAGCTGCAATTGCTTAGAAGTTATGAACTAAAAAATTATTTCCTCCTCCTCCCTAACTTAAAGTACCTTTCAACCTTATGCATGTTACCCCTTTTTGGAGAGCTCTTGTCATTTGCAATCTTTTCCATCCTCTTTCATTCTTTCATCTCTAATTCTTATGAAAATAGAGGGCAAAATGTTCTTCTCCTTATATCTAAGGATTGAAGGAGATATAAGTTCCCTTTACCGTCCGGCTTGCCGACGGGGATTTTATTTTCTTTGTTGTATCTGTCTTCTCAGAAGTTGAAACTGCGAGCGGCTGCTGTAGACTTAAAAGAGATTCATACAAGCATTTATTTAACATTGCATTTATGGGATATTGCATACTGATTCTTCTCCTCTGGGTAAAGATTTTAACATAGCTTTCCTTTTCTTACAACGGGAAAAAAAGAATGATGTTTTTTTTGCTTTGGCTGGTTAGCCACTTGCGAACGAACATATTACCTCTCATTTTCGACACTGCAAAGCTACCACCGAATTTGCCTGTTTTGGTGAGAACTACTAATTCTTGCTTCATCTCTCTTTTTTTTAGAAATATCTATGCACATCCTGTCTAATAAAGTCCCCGGAGTTTTTCAATAAGACACAAAATATTTATTTAATCATCAAAATGAGTTTGTCGCCTTCAAAGTGGACTCCATTTAATGCAATACATAGATGATAACAACTATTTCAATTATCGAAACACTTTTGTTGCCACTTTCCGGGATTGTCACAGCTCCTCCAACGAATGTTGTTTAATGGCTTCAATCGTCTCGATATACCTCCCACGAAGTGGCCATTTGAGTTCAAACTCAGATACAAACTTGTTAGCACCAGTTAGTTGTTGCGTTTTACGAATGCAGAGATGGAATTAGATCGTTCAGGCATGTCTTCAGCAACCTGTTTTTGATGCTCTTTTTGAAGAAAATTCACTTCTTCCCGATCAAGCCGTGCCACCAAGCGTTTGTTGTCCGAAATATCAATAAAATCGTGCAGGCAATTTCGTGTGATATGTCCGGATCCAGATACATCTCTTTCAAGCTTGCTTTCCATCACAATACCTTCTGCTTTGCCGATGTTTTGTCCAGTCGAAAATACTAAACGCCGACCGGAACTTAAACAATTTCCCTGCCCACTTTGAATGCTTTGTATATTAGTCGCATGCTTGTGTTTTTGATATAATTGATTTATTGTGCGCTTTTTCTGACATTTTCAATGACCCAGCGCAAGGAATCCCGTTGAAGACCTAAAATTTGAGGCAAATTCTCATTTTTTAAAACCCACATCGACCCACTCACCCATAGGGTTTAGAGTATTTTAATGGTAAAAGGGGAAATGTATAAAAGGTCGCAGGTCGAATGCAAGCACTACGAAAAGTAAATATTGAATAATCATAAAACAGCAGTTAGAAAAACAAAATATTTTCCCTTTTAAAAATTAACAGATTACATGACAAATACATAAAAAACACAATAGAAAATAATTTTGGTACAATAAATCTTTAATACTAATAAAGATGAATGTTTGTGTGTCTGTTGGCGTTCTACAGAACAGATCGTAGAACATAAAGCTACCAAATTTGGCACAGATATACTTTGGATGCCGAAAATGTGCACCTCGGAGCCATTTTTTCAATTTTTTATACAAATTTTAATTATTTCAAAATTAAGCCAAATTTCGACGTATTTGTCCTTTTTACCGTCAATAACTTCCGAAAGAATTATTGCATAAAAATGATTTTTATACCAATTTAAGGTGAAAACAATTATCTTTCCAACAATATTAGTATGAGTATTGTACAATAATTAGTTTCAATTCTACAAGGTTTTTAATTGTCATTAATTGCGATCAAGATCGCTCAAGGAGACCGTTTCTCTTTTCGACCGAACGGAGGAGACCAAAGGTAGGGAGGAGCTAACAGGTTATAGAGGGTTCGGAGAGGGGAAATTTTGTAGCTCACTTCTTTTTCTCTGAACATTTTTGGTTTTAATGAAATAATAAATTATCAATAGCAAATTTTGACATTTAAAAAAATTCAAATTTTAATGCATTTTAAATGTATTTGGTACGTAAAACACTTTCTGTGAGTTTTTATCAAATTTTTAGTATTTATTCTAGTTAAGTATATGCAGAACCGATATTTCTAAAAACTCACTTAGAACGCACGAATAGAACGGAACAGAATATGGAACATTGCATTAAAAAACATTTAAATAGTTTTTTGCTCAGTTAAATGTTTTCTGATATCACGCATAATTATATTTCAAATAATCTCTAATATTTGCTTGAGTTACAGGATTATTGCTTTTTTTAAAATTTCAAATAGTACTTTATTTTATTCTTATTGAAATATCAGATTTGAAATTACATTAATTGTAACATATTTACTTGAAATTAAAACGCATTTCAAATTGCTTCAAAAATATTACAAGAAGTTCGAAGCAATATTTGAAAAGTGGCAGCGGATAATTGCATTCATTTAAATTCTGTCAAAATTAGATTTCATTTAGCTACTGACAAACTTTGAAGTTTGACCTGACGTAACTGAAAACTATCTATCTATTATTTTATTCTGGATGCATTTGAATTTCATTTTTGATTTTGGAGCTATATCTAAAAAGCATCTAAAAATTCAAGATTTTAAACATTTCACTTGGCTTATAGTAGTCATTTGTTCAAATCTTAAGTTTTATCAATCCCTTCAAGGCCAACAGTTTATTATGATCAGAAACTTCAATCGGAAATTACTTCATCGGATAGCTTTAGTTCTAAATTATTAACGTAAAATATAAAAATAAAAACT
Source organism: Araneus ventricosus (assembly GCA_013235015.1). Classification (NCBI taxonomy): domain Eukaryota; kingdom Metazoa; phylum Arthropoda; class Arachnida; order Araneae; family Araneidae; genus Araneus; species Araneus ventricosus. The sequence continues at coordinate 1,167,979 of BGPR01000118.1, read as the reverse complement.
AATTAAAACAACTTGCTAATTTCAAATTTTACTGATATAACTGAATAATTTTAACTAATAAATAAGGCGAACCAGCTGGTCGCCGTGGGCGACTAGTCCTAAATAAAAAAGTGTTAAAATGGCATAAAAAAATCATGAAAACACACAAATAAAAATAATGCAAACAGAAAGAGACACATATAAAAACATAGATAGAATGCATATATGACATACAGAACATGACATATATGTGTATATAAACATATAATAACATAATATATTGGGAAAACAAAAAACAATAGAGGATAGTTTTGATACAATAAAACCAAAATCTGTATATATATATATATAATTCAACGTATGTATGCATATATATTTGTTCCAGCATCACTTCCGAACGGCTAAAGGGATTTTGATGAAACTTGGTACACACACTCCTCATTAACCCACTTGAAGTATAGTGGGGATAAATAAGCCCTATCACAGACCCTTAGGGTAGCGTGGGGCAAAGTCGCCTAAATACATGTAACAAAGGGACTGATCGAGATGGAACTTGATTCACATGTTTCTATATGTCGAATATGGTGGAGGTAATTCTGCTTTTAATCTACCTATGGGACGATAATGCATGTAGAAATGCTTATTTGGAGAGGGTGGTGTAATTTTGATGAAAAATACTTCATTTAATGATTGATTCACTTGAATTACTGAAATTTAATCGAAAAATGACTCCAATATTGTGCAACAAAAAATACTGCAATGATAATTTGGCTCTATTGCACATCCTTCTCGGTAGGGTGGAGGTGAGTCATTGAAAGCAATTTAGCAAATGGACCAATTAGGATGAAAATTTTATATCCAGGGTTTCTAAAATAATAATATGCCCAAGAAATGGTGTTATATAGGAAAGATTTGTATTACAGTATACTTATGATATATACTGAAATGAACGAAATTTTGTGTACTATTAATATAAGAATTATTTCATTAACATTTAAGAAATATTCTCTCAATAGAGAAATATAAAAAAACATTATGTTAGATATAAAATATTCTTCACTTTTTTTGTCTCCCACAAGATATTGAACTGAAAATGACCAGGCAGCGCCGGGTATTCTGCTAGTAAATAAATAAAAATAATAATAAAAAAATTAAAAATAGACCGATAAAATGACAGCAAAAAATAACTGCTTCCTAGTAAAATACAAATGTATAAAATAATGCGAACATTCACAGAAATAATAAAGCAAACGATGTTTGTTGTCAAACAAAACTCTCCGTTTGTTATTTTGATCCATTGTTAAAATCGCAGACTATGCTTGAGGTCAAGTAAAAAACTGAGAGCTGTAAGCAAATTTACTGACAGATCCTCCTCCAACTTCACTTGAAAATCAGGCACACTACTGCCAACAGACAGATTTTGTTGATATCTCTTAAGAAGTCCTCCCAAATGAACAATTCCTGGTATTTTTTTTTACAGAATACATTTCTTCTATTTTATTTTTAAAATCTTCCTCACTTTCCCGAAACGCTGCTGCATATTGCATGGGTTTCTAAATGCAGCTATAAGAGTAATCGTATGACAGAGCTGGCTTTCCAAATTATGTCGAGTATAACTAATAGGGGGATTTCCAATTATTGTCTATATTTTCCAGCATCCTTTCCTTTCATAAATATCTTTGGTCCAGAGATTTTATTGCACTTTATATAACTCAATTTATAGATAATTTAAATGAGTCTATTTGAAACATTGCCTTATCAAAGCAATTCAAATTTTGAAATATTTCAGAATTATCACAATGCTGATTGCAAATTCTTTATTACTTTTTAGGATTCTACAGTGGATAAATGAAAACTTATAGTAATACAATATATTAAAAGATCTTCATGATTTTTTAAATTTTTAACTTGTACTTCTTTAGCTCGCAAATAGATGGCACCACGACGGGTTGTTGTTAGCGTGATTTCCGTTCCTAGATAATACATTCAATTATTGCTCACAGAGAAGATACGATGTAGTCCCGTAAATCATTTGTTGAGACTTGGGAGTACTTTTAATTAACATTTTTGTATTTAATGTTAACGTTTTGGGATAATATGCCATCTGATTCTACACTTTGTTTATATCTATTAACTGATCTTTCGAGATTCTTTTCCCTTCAAGCACTACTTGATGGAAAAAAAAAGAATAAAATGATGATATATATATATAGTTTTTGTCGAAAGTGAAAATCATTTTTTCCCTGCTATTGTACTATACTGCTGGTTACATTTCGTTAAAAACATGGATTATAATCATCCGTAATTATATTGATGCAAATTAATTTTAATTCGGAGTTATTATTTTTTAAAAAAAATAAGGGCGGTAAACTCAGATGCAAGTTTAACTATTTCCATTATCCATATTTTTCAGTTGTCTTCTCATCGTGGTTTGTAAAACTCATTTGAGACAACGAGATAAAAAAAATGGAATTAAAAAGATTTTCTTTTTAACCAAAGGAATCGCTTCAATTTCATATCATCACATTTTGTTTATTTTTCAACTACTTTAGCTATTTTTATAAAGTTTTTGATTCAAGTAGTCCAAGATATCTCTCTTAATATATATGAACAAAGATGATTGAAAACATTAGGATCTGAAATACAGATGGAAATTAAAAATTCGAATATTATAAAGTAAAATGCATTGCTCAGTAGTATGCTTGAAAAATTCAACAAAGTAAAATCATTGTGAAAAGTATTAACAGATTGGAATTAACATTTAAAAATATATCAGCTGGTAACGAAAATTTAATCCAGTACATTGCGCCTCATAATTTTTGCTTAATCTCAGGAACAAAGCTTGCAGCTGAACCAGAGTGGAGCTTGTGCAATGAAATTCCATTAACCATTGATACAAAGCTGAGAAATTTATTCAGATTTCAATATCTGAAAGGATTTGGTCTTTGTTTAAAGTCGTATACAATGATTGGAGGCAAACTTATGGGTAACCGTTTATCATGTAGCCTTTGATCTAACAAGGGGTTCTCAACCTTTATTCCCTCGCGTACCCCTTTATTAATCTTTATATTTTAGCGTGCCCTCTACTGCTATATTCTCGCTCCCATATTCACCATCCGTCTATGCAAGGAAGTTTTTATCAATAATGTCAGGGCTTATGCTAGTTTACGAGTTAGTTAAGATATTTGCTGGACTTATTTTTTATTTTGCATTTTATTGCATTTTTACAATAGTATTAGTTCAACGCCATCAGTATTGTAATAATTCCGGATTAACTTATACAGATGGCTAAAAATTACACTCTGTAATAATCAACTTTTCAAGTGGTATAGTTATTAAATTGCAAGAATGAACTTGGGGAAACAAAGTTCTGTAACTTTTTAAATTTCTAATAATGTTTTCTTGTTTCCGTCATTACCAATATTGTTTTCCTGTACCCCCAACTAGTCCTTCGCGTACCCCCAGGGGCACGCGTACCTCAGGTTGGGAACTTCTGATCTAACAGAATGTATCCAATAAGCTACTTCTCCATGATCAACATTACATATCGGCAGTTCTCATCTGTCGCACGTCAATACAAATTAATTATGGCATGCTGTATGCTACTGCTAATTCATTTTTATTTGTTTATGTATAATCATAAGTTTTGTGATGTTAACATCGTTGGATTTTAAAGTTTTTTTAAAAACTTTGTTTAATGCACAAACACTTCCAATGAAGTTCTTTCATGATTTTCATAAAACAGCATGTTACTCACACAAATTCTATTCAACATAAAGTTACAATGGAAAGCAGTTACATTGTAATTTATATACTGAACTTAAAATCCACGAGAAATGAGGAGTTCCGTGAAATAGGAATGAAGAATGAAATTAAATGATGAAAAACAGCAGAACATTGTCTGGTGCTGATTTTAGAAAGATCAGAACATTTGCAAGTTTTAGATAGATGGGATTTGGCCATGATTTTGCCACTAGATTTGCAGATCTGGGTCAAATTTTGGACCAAATCCGCTAACGGGTTGATTTTCTGTCGGTCTGAATGTCGAAGTGAATGTGAATGCGATAACCGAAAGACGGAACGTGCAAAATAAATGAAATTTGTTATGTGATATTATTGACACCAAATTGTAGATATGTATCAAATTTTAGACTCAATCGATTAAAGGGAAGACGTCTAAAATGCATTCAGGAGTTTTTTCACTATATTCCGAATCTAAACGCAAAACTTGGTAATTAGACTGGAAAGAAGAGGGGTGAGCAAACTCCTGCTGATTTTATTTATTGTTTTTAAAGTTACAGCAACAGTTACAGTGATTACAAGTTTGGTGGGGCCGCCTGGGTAAAGTAATATGCAATATTAACGTTTGTAAAAATCATAACCTTGAGCAGTATTTTTCTTTGGAGGTCTTAATACTTTGGAGGTCTTATAATTATACAACAATACAAACAAGAATGCAAAACAAATTGCGCCATAACTATAGCTTCAAATTTATAGATGAGTGGGGTGTGCGTTGAAGTTTTTTATTTCCCCATAACTGCCTCACGATTGAAGATAGAAAAATAATTCAAATTAGGCGAATTGTCCCCTCATCATAACCAACAATTTTTGTACTAAAAGTGTGTCTATAACTGCAATTGCGTAAAGTTAGGGGCTTAAATGTGATTTTCAGGTCCTAACTTCGACTGCTTTTTAACCCTGTGACATCTTGTAGGATACTTGCTTACATTCTCTTCCGCCCTCTTTCATCATTATAGCTCCAATCCTCATGAAATTAGACGAGAAATGGCGAAAGGGAGTGAAATTTTCTTTTCCTTACATTTCCGGACGAGTGGAATCTACCTTCAACTTCCGGTTTGCCGAAGTATTTTCTTTCTTTAAAGCATGTAGGACGGCTATAGCCGTAGTTTGCATATATCGCTAAAAGTCGGACGGCTATAACCGTCGTTTGCGGCAACGTGTTAAGGTAAGAACTCTTTACAAAATCAATTGGTAAGATATTTAAAGGTCGATTTGTTGAGAATTTGTACCGTTATCTCATCAAAAAGAAATTCCTCAATCTAAAATATCCGCGGAGTTGAGAATCACCGAAGTAAGAATATATATTACAAACACCGTCTTTGATATACCAAGAAGATTAGATTTTCTGACATAATAAATACAACTCGGGTTTTTACCAAAAGCTATGGAAGTTGCAACTTACTGCAAAGTTGCTTTTTCTTTTCCTATAATGAAAGCGTGGAATGAATCAGGGATGACAGGAGAAAAAAACGAGGAAGAGGATCTCTATCCCCTCAGACCTATAGAGTGGTGAATCAATGAATAGATAAAAGCAAACGATTATATGGGGAGTGGGGGTGGAAAAAGCGACGGATTCCTCGAAATTGGAAATGCAGGCGGCAGAAAAAGAGAGACAGATTTTTGCTCCAATTGATTCCGATGACATCTTGTATTTGAGGAGAGGGGATTTCAATAAGACCTTCCTTCCACGCCAACCTCCACCCTCGGTGTTCTCATTTCGGGGAGGTGGAGGAGGAGTCCATGGAACAGCAAACGATCCAAAGAGGAAGATTGGAAACTCGGTTGCAAATAAAGAAGAAATTAAAACGGAATCCTTGTTGCAAACAATATTCTGGAACGAAAAACGTTTGGCTGAATCTCTGGATGTGAAGTCAATATTAAATTCTGACATATCGATCGAGCAGGATGAGATACGAGTAATACAGAAATAATAAAGATCTGAACAGAACACTGCTCTGTAATGTCTTGTTGGGTTTGGAGAAACGGCACTAAATGGCTTTAACTGAGAAGAGATAGCTTAAAACACGAAAAAAACATTTAATTAAAAAGCAAACAAGACTTTCACGTAGACTTCACAAATAGCAAAACAAGTGGACTAATACAAGGACGAAACTTTCAAAAAGAGTTGTTGATCAGGTATTATTGCTGATTGCTCGAACATGCTAAAAAAGAACACTTGCTCATTTTAAAAGCATCCGAAAATTTTCGAAATGAGCCACTGATCAAGGATAAATGCTGATTGCTCGAAGTTTACTTGTTACTTCCCAGCTGGGCTGATTCCAGCTGCTAAGCACCAACTTTTGTGTAAAGTAGGGCTTCAAAAATTATGGATTCTGACCCTCAGTGGGTCGCGTACATTGATTTCGGGGTTGAAAAACATAGCTAATCCGTGCTGTTGATCTAGACTGTCTGCTTCTTCAGTTTAAGTATGGAAAACTGATTCTGAAAATCATCTTGGTTTAGAACTATTCAATGGATCCGCTTATTTGTCTGATTATATTCACCTCACTCAAATTAACATGCGTAAGCCTCTAGTAACATGAGATTTTGTGTAATCAGTGGTATAGCAGCGGAGGGGTGGGGGTGCTATAGATGCCCCGGACACCATTCTCAGGGGATGCCGTGGAGACAAAATATCAGTGTATTTGTGCTAATTTTTAAAATCAATTATGAAGATGGGTGCGAAAAGATATTTCCATGCCCCGGACCTCATTTACTCTTGACACCACACAGGGGCAGAAAAATCACATGATAACCTGCTTCACTCACCTTCGCTACGCCACTGAACGTTAACCAGACTACAGAGAGAGGGGTTTCCTGTTTTAACCTTCAATGCAAGTGGCTTCTGTGTGCAGTAGCGTAAAGCCTGGGGGGGGGGGCGGACGTGTACAACACCGGGCGCCAGCCTTTGAGGACAATGGAGGCAAAATATAAGTTCGTATTTGTCATATTTTTAAGCTGAATGTGATGGGGAGCGAAAAAATATTATGCATCGGACGCCACTTACTTCCTCTACGCCATTGTGTGAAATCTAAAGGTAATAAACAGTATAGCAACAGAATGCTGCAGAACATGGTCCATTATGACCATACACACGATCATTATAATCAGAGATTGGTAATTTAATCCAAGAAATTAACTGCTTCATTCACCGTAGATGGCGCTTCAGAGCTTTACTTTTTTTCTTTCAAATCTAGTCAGCTTTTTTAAAAAGGAGCTGTGTAAAACTGTGTTATCAAAAGATCAAAAGCAAGAATGCAAATTTTTTTCTTCTGGACTGTAAGCGTATTGAAGGCCTAACTGAGAGCGAACACAATCAACCAAATAGTAATTTTTATTTATTTGATAAGATGGGAAGAAGTGATTTTTGTTTTCTGGTTCTTAAAATCATCGCATTCTGTTCAGGAAAAAAAAGTTTCAGTCCAACAGTTTGATAAAAAAAAAAGGGAATCTGCAGAGACTACATTCTTTTGTATAGTAATAGAAAATTAAAGTATTAAGTTAAGTAAGCTATTATTCCTTCCTTTTGATTACAGGGCCTTACTTCCGATTAGTCTATGCACTTAAAAGTTTTTGCATTAAAATTCATCACGTAGAATCATTTTTGCAAAAAATGATCGTGTTGGAGAAGGTATAAGAAGTCTTTCTCTATACTTCAAAGTCTTCGGTAAGGGGACCGAATCTGATGCTGACTTGATGCTCCAGAACCAGTTAGTTGTCGGATCATATCCTTCTTCAGATCCGTCTACGAAGGAAGCACAGGGTTCTTATCACGAGCGGGAGCGATGCAGTTTCCGTGTTAACTGCGCTTGACAAATCACGCTTTTTATTCACTTCTGCTTCTTCCTCATCTCCCTCCCCCCATCAAAGACGTGGTGGTGGGGAGAGACACTGCAAATCCGGAACCCCGTCGCTTTCATTCCAGCTTTCCCTTCACTTTTTCATACCTCTCTTGCGAACTTCTAATCGTCTTCACGCGGACAGAACAAAAAGAAAAAGAAAGACGTTGCTGAAACAGATTCCACCCCGCACTCGCATCTTTTCTTTTTTCTCTACTTCCCTCACCCCTTACACAGAATCTATTATTTTCTAGCGAAGGTCGGCGGCACAAGATTACACAATTGGGAGCACCTCTCTCCCTCCCCCGGTCTTTATTATTTCGTCTGCCTAAGTGTCTGGGAAGGGGGTGCTCTACCCCCTGTGTCTTGCCGTTCTGAGGGCAGAATGAGGCAGGAGATTATTCACGCTGTGAATGGGAAATATGGATCATCATTGGAAAGCTAGGGGAAACGGGAGGACGATGACAGGTCACGTGGGAGGGTCGTATTAGTCACGTGTCTGCGGAAGATAAGGGTAGCCAGCAGAAAGGAACGATTCGATGTCCCCGAGAATTCTCTCCGTGCTTGTTAAGAAATCACGAAGAATCGAGAAGTGTTCAAGTTTCTAAAAAGAGAAAGCAGATTAAAACTATAAGCAGTAGTGATTGACCTCACTTTTGATGCTTCAAACAACTTCCCTAAATATGTATATTTTTCGCATGAACGAATATTAAGTGCATATGTCTATGTATTTGTGTGTAAGTATTCTCATCGTTCCCAATGCTTTTGTTAAAAGAATTGACATGCTTGCTAAATAACTCTTCGTTGAACCAAATTAAAAGCTGATTTTTTAAAATTGAGAGCCTAGCCGTTGTACCCGCGGTTCCGCACGCGTTTATCTGTTCTATACATATGAAAGAAACAGAAACACGCATATGCTTTTATATCGTATAGTTTTCGACTTTTAATATACAACCCCTTAAGAGGTTTTAGTACCCTCAATCCTAACTAATAATACCTACTTAATTACTACTTTAAAGGTTTCGAATAAACGACATATTTGATCTCGCCATTTGGAGCATATATGTAAAGATGGCTAGGAGTTTTCATTCCAGAACATGCCATGGGAGAAACAAACATGATAAAATGATATGTTTGAATGATAAGTTTTCAATTTGTTGGATAATCGTCTCATCAGACCTTTTGCTTGTATTGCATACAGGATTTTCAGTGCGAGCAAAACCAGAGATAACTGTAACGGAGAATGTGCTATGCGGTCACCATCCAAAAGTCTGATAGCCATTCTTGATGGAGAAAGGGCAAGAGCTATATGATATTTAGATTGGATTTCGGTAAGGATCAAATTAATTAAAAAATGTTGTTTCGGTTCCACATGAGACTTCAAGTAGCAGAGATTTACCGTTCTCTTCTGCAATCAAATTCCCCATTACTTCATGCGCTGTTGGCTGATCTTTTGTTAGTATAGGTTTATTTGTTTCCACCATGTCCTGTAAAATATTCAGATTGTAGTTTGTAATATGTTACAAATATCTGTTTTAAGCATCAAGTGTTGATTTGTAGGCATAGGCAATACACACAATAAACACGTTTTCCCACTAATTGATAAACATCTTGATATCAACTGCTACTAAAAACCAACAATTACAAAATTCAGCAACGCTCAAATAGACATTCACTACACAAGATGCAACGTACTCACGATGGATTGCCAACGTTACTAATTTTGGAATATGTTTTCTGTTGAGTAAGTATTTTTGTGAAAATATAAAAAAAAATGTGTGTTTGGTTCAATTTTTGTGATCCGTATTCGCACCTTACTATATTAAAAACCTTGATATCCAAATGATATGACAGTAGTGGGTAACAGGGGAAAATATTCCCGAATTTTATATACTAGGAAGGCAAAAGAGACAAAAAAATTGTAGTTTGAAAATGTGAAGTTAGAAGGAAATGAAAGTGGAATCGTCCAAAGAAAGCAAATTAATTTTAACATTAACAAAAGCACGTGAAAGATTAAAAAGTGAAATAGGTTTAAAATGACAACAAACGAAAACGTTATAAATTGTTTTCAAAATAATTTTGAAAATTGATTAGAAAATCAAAGAGATAGTGGTACGGAAGTGAAACACATGTTGCTGAAAAGCTATCTTCTTTACCTTTAAGATGGTTCAAAAATAATTTTTGTGTGATGATATGTTCTGAAGTTACTGCGGGAAAACGTTAAATATTACCCTTTTACTCCCGCTAAAAACTTTTTAACACCATAATTAATCCTTCCAGGTGCGATTTAACACGTGTGCCAAATTTCTTTCTAAACAGACATTGCATGTTTTATCTATAGATTCACAACACAATATTTGGATATTGAGCTCTATTGGTATGACAGTAATTTTTAATAGGAAAAAATAATGCCTGAAATATAGATATTAAGAAGGTAAAAAAAGGAGTCCACAAACCTGTAGTCTAAAAAAATGCAAAGGTTTCCTTTTTTGTCCGTTGATAAGTTTTAAAAATTATGATTTTGAAGATTTGGCGAGAAAATAGACAATGCGATAAAAACTGAAAGCTTATAAATGAACTATAATCTTATTTAATGAGATAAAGTGAAAAAAAACAGTCAATTAAAAGACAGGTAAGCATTGAAAATTTCAAAGTGCTAAAATCTGGAACAAAATCAAGGCAAACTATAGAAGAAGTTGCAACGATTTTAAAAAGCAGTGTTTAAATGTAATTTACCGCACGCCTGTATTAAAAGGTGCGAAAGTGAACATGTCTAAAGAAAGCAATTTAACATTGGCAGATTTGATAAGGTTTAAGATTAAAATAAACGAAAGAATTGTTACAAATTGTGTTTAAATTAATTTTTTAAATTGATTATAAATGAAAAAAAAGTCATACAGAAATGGAACAGATGTCACTGAAAAGCTAAATTTTAAAATTTTAAGATGGTGTAAAAGTAGTTTTAGACATGTTCCAAAGTTATGGCAGAAAAACGTTAAACCTTTTAACCCCCCTTTCACCCCTTTTAGGTGGAGCTAGCAACTTTTTAATTGCATAGTTAATCCTTTTAGGTGCTAAGGAACATGTGTGCCAGATTTCGTTCTAATCCGTCAAGAGGTGTGGAATTGTATAAGGTTCAAACACACAAACAGACATTGAATTTTATATATATAGATTATCTCACAGTTCCATTTCTCATCTAGTGAGAATACAAACTCGTAGCAACCTCAGCACATTAAAATTATAACATTCTCATTAAAATTATAACTCTCTTTTCATGCTCATTTATATTTTTCAACGTACTCATTTTTACTCTCCTTTTCAGATTAATTCTCTTTATAGAATATTAACCGCCTTCGGCGACTAGCTTGTTCACCTGGAATATGATTTCATTTGAATCTTGCATCATTTTATTTTCATGGTTCTCTTAACAACGTAATTTTAAACTTCAGATTGTGGTAGATATTTAACCCATGTTCTATTAGTGACCTTGTACCTCTTCTGTTCATTGTCTATATAAATGCCCCTAATGGAGTCAAATAACTGACCATGTCCTGGAACCTCTAATTCCACGTTGTCAGCATTATCTTCACTTTCTTGTTCTACTTGTAAAATATGTTTTTGATTTCAACATTAAAATGACGCAGTGCATTTTATTGCCAGATGCATGTTAGCTGGAATAAAACATATTGAGAGGAAAAAAATAATAAAATCATAGCAACCATAACTTTTCAGTTTATGTTTCTTAACATAAGCAAAGTAAGTAGTAATTCGGAGAGCTTGGTTTATGGATTTCACAAAAATCTTGATGAAATGAAATATGAAAGCAAAATGTATTAGGATCCTATCTCAGCAAAAATGAAACAGAAATATGCAATTAAATATTTGTTTAAACAATGAAAACGGTTTGAGTTGCGTTGCAACAATGGTATTGTTGTAAATTAAGCCAAAAATTATCTTTAAAAATTTATTAAAATTCGAGAAAACGTTGTACGGAAATTTAATTGATATAATTGAAAACATAATTTTTTTGCACTTTCAGATGGTGTAAAAATGAATTTTGTGCTGTAATATTTCCTGAAATTATTAAGGAAAAACGCCAAAATTTCGCTCAATTTTTAATTAATGAACATTCTAATTAAAATTTCAAAAAAAGGGCTCCGAGGTGCACATTCCCACCCTCCAAAGCATGTTTGTGCAAAATTTCATAGCTGTAGGTCCAGCCGTCTGCCCTGTAGAGCGCCAACACACACACATTCTCCTTTATTATTAGTAGAGATATGTATAAAGCTTATAAAAGTAATCAATATATAGATATAACTTGATGTTGCAGGGCATATGGATAGACTGTGAAACCTCTAAATTTTCATAATAAAGGACTGAAATGCTGCCTTGACACACACACACTATCTACAAAATTGTGTACAAAAAACTTCAAAATTTTGCTTAACTTTTCAATAGTTAAAATTTCAAAATAAATCTCTCCGAGGTGCACAATTCCATCCTCCAAAGCATATTATGCCAAATTTGGTTGCTCTAGGAGCAAAGGTTTGCCCCGTAGAGCGGCAACGCAACACACACACACACACACATACACACACACAAAAAAAAAGAGAGAGAAGGAGAGAGACATACACTCACAGAAAGAGAGAGAGAGAGAGACACTGTCATATATATAAAAATTAGATAAACTAAACAAAAATTAAAATTAAATAAAAAGAAAGAAAAAAATATAGATATTAAACAGCAGATTTAGACAAAAACGATGACAATACATCTTTAAGCGTACAAAAGCAACAGCCTCAAGTGATTGCATCAACAGAAGTTTAAAACGATAATATTTAAAACACATAAAAATGAATTTCGAAAGTAAAAAATGTTCAAAAAGGAAGAAATGAATAAGGAATCGAATGATGAACTTTATCGAAGACACTCACCATAAAGATTCCAAAATTAGACAAGATTTTCTGTCAAGGGTAAGATCATAAATCAAAAGTATACCCTTTGTGGCCTTTTTTGTTACCCTTGACAGAAAATCTTGTCTAATTTTGGAATCTTTATGGTGAGTGTCTTCGATAAAGTTCATCATTCGATTCCTTATTCATTTCTTCCTTTTTGAATATTTTTTACTTTCGAAATTCATTTTTATGTGTTTTAAATATTATCGTTTCAAACTTCTGTTGATGCAATCACTTGAGGCTGTTGCTTTTGTACGCTTAAGGTATCCGACTGGCTTAAAATCGTCGTTTTCGATGAAATTATCAAAAAACTTTTTATGACTTAATTTTGTAGCCTGTTTAATCAGCTTTCTAAAACTGCCTCACTTTTTACTCTACGTGAAGTACAAATGGAGTTACAGCTGTTTTATTACCGAACTGTAAGTATTATTTTATGTTGCATGAAAACTTTAAATGCGTTTTCTGAGAAATGATATTTTTGAGGAAAACTGTCGACCGTAACAATAAGTTCTCAAAAAGTTATTCAAGTATTGATATGAAATTCTCTGAGATTATTTTCTGTAATATGCTTGATGTTTTCCTCTAAAAACTAAGATCAATTTTAAAATCAAGTATTATTTTTAAGTGCTTAAACATAAAGGAAAAGCATTTTTTATGAAAAATTACCAGTTTAGTAACTATGTTCAGCTATATCCCAAAACTATTTTGAAGTACAAGAAATATTTTAGAGCATAACACAGATGACTGTCATAAAAATGTACTCCTATAAGGATTTATGTATATTTAGAATATGATTTTGTCTATGGCTGTTAGCGTAAGGCAAATATTTTAGTCATTTTCCTTCAAATTTCTCAGTTTTTTTAAAAAAATATTATTTTGAAAGCCTAATTTTACAATATTTTCATAGTTTTAAAACATATGCAGTTGAAAAATAACATTAAAAAATATATATAAGTTATTTTTCAAAAAATTTCTCCGAACACAGACAGATACCTTAAGGATGTATTGTCATCGTTTTTGTCTAAATCTGCTGTTTATTATCTATATTTTTTCCTTTCTTTTTATTTAATTTTAATTTTTGTTTAGTTTATCTAATTTTTGTTTCTGTATTATATTATAAATAGCTGCATTTGCGCCTTTATATATAATACTATGAATTTTTATTAATGTTTTATTAATTAATTTAATCAATTTATAAATTTGTCAATTTATAACTGTCATATATACATACTTTTCTCCTATGATAGTTCTAAGCTGTTTTAAAACAAAACTTATTGTCTGATGCTTCTCTTCATCAGTGAGATTCAAGCATACCACTGAAAAATGTATGTCAATAAAACAATTCTGAAACCAAAGTCCAAGACCGATTTTTAAATACTATTCTTACGATTATATAGCACTTCCACCTAGGCAACCACTAGTAAGTGGATGAGAATCCTCCGGATAAATAAATGGGTTCTCGCTTCCCCAGTGGGTATAGTAATGGAGTGGGGTTCAGTTACCTCAATTCCAGTGATGGAACGTACCTCCCGTGAGAGGAGTTGGGCTGTTGCCGGTGATGGCTGTTAGAACTCGGTCCTCAGTTTCCGATTAATGTCACTGATTCAGATCACCTGGATGCTTAGGCAGGGCGGGTGGAACTCGACTTCTGGTTACTATAATATAGCAAATGATCTCAGTAAGGACGATATGATTATGATTCAGCAATACATATAACTACAAATATCGACAACTGGACATGATTTTTTTCTCCAAATTTCATCTTTCCTTAACCTAAGCACAGATAATTCTTTATAAATTACTTTTCAGAACGGTTTTTTTCTATTTCAGCAAAGAAATTATGTTCGAATAAATAAGTAAATAATGGAAAGGTACAGTTTACTCGCAATTAGAAATCGAAATCAAGACTTTAAATACAACTTTCATATTATTTCAAATAATGCATATAAGTTAAACATATTGGCGCTTCACAGATTATAGAAGTTTCCTCACAACTTAATAGTTGAAACACGGTTTATTCGTACACCCAGTGGGAACATCTACGAAAAATTATTGTGCGGTCACATATTTCTGATGGAAATGTCTTTTGGTTAGATAGCTTCAACACTGAGTGCAGTGGGTGATCGGTTAACAAATATAATTCTTCCAAAGATTATGTTAGTTAATCTAACTATTCTTTAACAGATAAATCAATTTACCACAGTTTTTTAAGAATTTGATTGATAAAAATTAAATAAAAAATTATGCAATTTTTTCTACGTTTATTTATATATATTAACAATAATATATACACACTTTTGTATTTTCAACAGTCAGGGATTTTTTCTCTTTGTGGGACGATAAAGAATGTGCCTAATGTCGATTGCTTTTCTCTCTTCTTCAATATTTTTCGGAAGAGACTGATGGTATTGTCGTTGTAGAAATACCCAAGTCTGGTTTGGGTGTCATTCAAAGACAATTATGTATGGGAAATCTTTAATTGGAGATGCTGGAATTTGACCTCTTTCCTTGCCTTTTCCATCTATCAAAAAGTTTAAAGATAATCCGAAAGAATCGGTATGCTTCAAAACACTGACGGAAGAGAAGGGGAGTTGGAACAATAGCCACCGAGAGACATACAAGGGTCAGTCAAAAAGTTGCACTGCCCCAGTTAACAAAACAGGATCGAAATTTTACAATAATGGTATATGAAGATTAAAGTTTCAGACGATAGCTACTTTTCGACGTAATCACCTCCTTTATGTAAGCATTTGTCGAAGTGTGGCACAACTTTTTCTATGTCTTCGGCGAAGAA
The DNA here is from genome assembly GCA_013235015.1 of Araneus ventricosus. NCBI lineage: Eukaryota > Metazoa > Arthropoda > Arachnida > Araneae > Araneidae > Araneus > Araneus ventricosus. The sequence continues at coordinate 1,152,608 of BGPR01000118.1, read as the reverse complement.
TTCCCGTCCGACGTCCAATAACCATTTTTGGATTATTGCTGTTGGGTTAAGCACACACTTTACGGAATTCAGGATGCTCGACAATAATCTTATGCACACTTCAATGTGAAATATCTAGTTAATTTCAGATTTCTTCTTCTGTCTGGAAGAATACGTTCATTCACGTATTCACGAGCAATGATCTCAGCATTTGTCGAAGTTGATGGTCTTCTCCCGCAGTAAGCATCATTAACATCGCCACGTCCATTCTAAAACATGTTGCACCACTTGCGAAAGCCTGATGCGATATTGCATTTTCGCCATTTATTTTGTGTGACTGCCGATAATTTTAAGTGCAGTTACACCTTTATCGCCCCCCCCCCAAAAAAAAACGAATCACTGTACGCATTTCCAATTTGGACGCCATCTGTAACTGCCGGCCGAGACATGTTCAAGACTGATTAGCAAGCAAACTAAAGCTGCTGCATCCAAGCCGCTATGTCACGCGCTGCAGGTAAATGTCTATAGTGTTGCCACAAAGTTTAAACAGCATATTAATAACCTAAACAACATATACATCAAGATTTTTTTGCGAAGGAGTGCAACTAACTTTTTGTCCTGACAATGTGTTTCTCAACGGCTACGGTAGCAGTACGGTAGTTGCTATAACCTCCTAATCCTTCGGTAGAATCAAAGAAGAGATATTTGGCAGAAGCTGAATTGACATCTACTGGAAGTTTCCCAGCAAATTATCTTCAAGATCTTTTGGATGTCATGGTGCATTATCCAATTTTGTGTCGCTTTTTCTTGTGTTTATTCTGTGAGATGTTTGCTGCCTGAGCATAAAATTTCTTCGTCATTTCGTTCGTAATACGAATTGCTCTTTAATCAATCACTCACTGTATAAGTGCACGCATTTCTTTGTTTATGCGTACGAAGAAACGCATGCACAAAAATGGATCCCAAGAATTTTTTTAAATGAATATATTGAAATATTTTTTTCTATTTAGTATTACAATAATCTATATCGATTTTTTAAAAATGGGAAAGAATAGGAATTCAAATCTATCAGGTATGGATAATGAATGGTTATAAAATGCTATTTTCTTCATGCAGAATGTTTCATATCGCTGATTTAATAATAAGAATCTAAGAAAAAACTCTTCATTTCAATTTCAACCCAAGTAATTGAACCCACTGATGCGAACCACCATTCCAATATTACCAAATCGAATTTGTTGTTTCTTTCCTCGAAATAAAAGCAGCGAATGAAATTGTTTTTCAGCGAGCTTTTCTCGTCCACTCCTTCTCCCCCCAATAGTCTCTTACCTAAGAAGATTTGTGGAATGCTTTTAATTTCAAGAATACCATGGAATTTCAATTGAAAATGGCAAATCATCACGAATAGCCTGCAAGGTAAGTATTTCATTTAAGCATCACATAAAACGAAAAGATTAGAATATGAAAACGAATTACCATGGAGATAACTCAACTCCAAACGGTTTTTTTATTCCATGTCATAGGCAAAATACTTCATTATTATTCTGCGTTGTAATTGGTGATTTTTTTTCACTGTCTAATATTCGTTTGATTTTAAAGCTGGTCTAGTGTAAATGAAAATTGAGAAGGAAAATTATGCTCCAAGCGTGTAGTTTATTTTCTTTTGAGTTTGTTATCCGTGACAGCTCAATTAATTTTATAAAAGTTTAGGATTAAGGGTGGCTTGCTGGTGACGTTCAGAAATTACTGTTGAACCTCAGTTAATGTCAAAGATTTAATTTGGAATTTAAGGCGATTATTTTTATGGAAACATCTGGTGTTGTCAGCAACGAATTGTCCAGCCTTTATTTAATCATCTTCCGGATGAATTCTTAGGAAATCTTAGTCTCAGTGAGGGGTTTAAAGATGACTTAATTAATTGCTTTTAAATTTAACTTATCAGTAATTTTAAAAAGAACAAAAAATTTTAAGTATTTTCCAACTAAAGTTTATTAAAAATAATTGCTAAACAATGTTAGTCGTTTCGACAGGGAAATTAAAAGTTGCTCGAAGGTTTCTTTCAGATTTAAAATAGCCTGTGTCGTAATTTTTTGTTAATCCGGGATTGACATTTTCTGATAATTGTTTAGACCATGTTTTCTCTTTTCTGAATAATTTTTTGCTTCTTGTTTATAATATCTTTTGGCTAAAATAAATATTCTCTAATACTGGGCTGTTTTTTCCCTTTGCGACCACTGAAATTAATTTAATTGGAATTGAGTAAGGATTATAATTATTTTTAAATAAAAGAAATTCAATTCAAAGTAGTTATTTTAATTTAACTTATAATGAAATTTTTTTTCAGATCAAGATGATTTTCTGAACTTATTATTGTACAACCATAAAGAAGACGCTATGACAGTTTTTGAGAGACTAGTATTGCTCTACGTGACCCCATTGGGGTCATAACCGGCAATTCAATGAATTGTTTTAGGCCTATATGATTTTCTGAATCTATTATTGAACAACCAGTAAAAAGAAGACGTTAAGGAAGTTTTTGAGACTCTAGTATTATTCTGAGTCAGGGGTTCCCAACCTTTATTTCCTCGCATACCCCTTGATTAGTCTTTATATTTTCGAGTACCCCCTACTTTCATTCCCCCCTCCCACCAACCATCCGTCCATGAAAGAAGTTTTTATCAGGTTAGGCTTAGGCTAGCTTAAGAAGCAAATGACTCGAATTAATAAAATTTGCTGGACTTATTGCATTTTTACAATAGTATTATTTCAACGCCCAAACAAATGAAATCAGTATTGTAATAATTGCGCATTAACTTATAATAATAGCTAAGAATTACACGACGTAATTCTCCATTATTCACGCGGTATAGTTATTAAATAGCAAGTATAAACTTGAGGAAGCGAAATTTTGTAATTTTTTAAATTCTTTATGTTTTCTTGTGTCCATCATTACCAACTTTGATTTCGCGTACCCCCAACCAGTCCTTCGTGTACCCCAGGTTGGGAACCTCTATTCTATGTGATAACTTTTACACTCTAAGGTTGAAACTGGTAGTTGAAGAAGTCCTGTTATAATTTGAGCGGAAAATTCGTAACTTCATAAATTCGGCACTTCTAGTGAATTCCTCTGCTGAAAGCACAATCTAAGGAACCTCTTAAACTGCGCCCTTTTAATTGCAAATTTTCCTAATTATCTCTGAAATCCTTACTAATCGAGCATCTTTCCATTCAAGACATTATCAGTGCATAGAACGCGGTTCGGCGCGACGGTTCGTTCATGGTCTGTACAGTTTGAATTATCCTTTTACAGTCAGTGCTTTTGGAAATGAATTTTTACAGGATCATTATATTATTGTCCTTCAACAAGTGTACTCCATATCATCAAGCCAAGAGTCATAACCTACTTCGGAAACAACAAAAAATACACGTCTTTTAACAAGAATAAAAAAAAGGAAATATAATTTAATAATATACTAGGAATAGCAGTATTTCCGACCGTAAGCTTTTGTAATCGTTATTGTTAATAATTGTAATACTGTACAGATGATTTTTTTATCTTCTCCATCAACTTATTTTACGCCTAGGGATGCCAATGTGAATGCATCTATTCGCAAACTTTACGCAAGTCAGTTCCCTGCTGGTGTATTAGCAATCAGAATAACAATAATTTAATGATCAAATAAATGAAAATTGCTCAGGTTTGAGAGAAAGAGCAACTAATTTAGAAATAAATCATCGATGAATGCAGAAAACCGAGTATCAGTGTTTTTTGTAGTGTTAAGGTGATATGTTCATCACTGACTCAACTCAAAAGACGAAAACAAATGAACTGTATACTGTAATTTATAATCTTTAAACAAATCAAATCCAGTGTTAACTCATAATTCAAAGATCCTTTACACAGTACGCTGATCACACTCACACTCATAATGAAAACACAAGACGAGATCTAAAATACCGCTAAGAGGAACGTACTAAATATTATGAAAGTGCCAGATAAGCAATAATCAGTTTTTATAATCAACATAAACATTTAAACGATTTTATTATATTAATTACTGGCTGTTACCCAGCGACTTCGTGCGGAAGGAATTTAGATTAATCATTTTTTTAATGTCGAGATGTAAATGTTTTGTTGCATTTTGAAGGGGAAAGGAAAAGTTCTGACGGTTGGATAATACTTATCTGAAGTAAGGAGTGTACTAAGTCATGTATTCTGATTATGTTGTATAGTGGGTGCTTTTCATCTATTCAATATACCTTTTGTATACACGTTAATTTTCCATGACGTGAGAGGTTGTGTGGGCTGGACGCACGGAACACGCCACGTAGTAGTTCATACGAAAATAAGGGTATTTCAAATAGTAATCTCCACTTTCAGTATCTGTCCCGAGCTGGCAAATGACATTTTCGAAAGGGGATTGTTGCCTTTCTGAACTGAGATGATAAATCCTTTACTATTACGGAAGGCGTGGAATTAAAATACTCTCTTCTCCTATCAGTCTGTACAGCTAGCTTTCTAC
>BGPR01000118.1:1125010-1143957 GCA_013235015.1 Araneus ventricosus | reverse complement strand
TAGGCTTGTTCTCTGCTCCAGTGAATAGCCTGATTGAATTAGAGATGGGGTAGACGAAGGTTGTCACAACATAAAGGTTTAAATTCCTTCCTACAAATAATCAGAGAGAGATTTGACCAAAAGCAATCACACACTAGGAGGGGGGAACGGGTTGATTGTAGCTTTTCATTTCGAGTCGGGGATATCCTCAAAGAGAACCACCCCTCGAAGGAAAGTGACGTCACTTCAAAACACGGGTGAAGTCAACCCCTTCAAGAGCGAAAACAGTTTCGCTCGCAATCGGGAACTAATTACGCCGCTCAATCAAGCATGGGGGGTGGAGGAAAATCTTTTGCTTAATGAGGCACACACGGTGGTTTACTCCGGGGTTACTATGGTGACCACTCCGGTCACGAGGCACACTCATTAGGAGCCCCCCACAATTCACCCCTGTCCCACCCTCCCTATCCCGTTTGCAGTTTATAATCTTTCTGCCATCCCATGAAGTATGGACAGCTCGTGATCTCTAGTTTGATGTCGCCAATGAAGGGGTATAATTTCTTACCTAACTAGCTTAATTAAAGTAATTTAACCTAACTTTGTCAAATTGAACCTTCTGTAATTATATTTAGAATTTTGGTCAGGTGGAAGGATTTTATCAGTCTTTCATAATGTCATAAACTTCACTTGATGCAAGGGGGAAATCTGAATTAAATTTATTTCATGGTGATCAGGTCTTCGTCAATGTTTCACAGCTATTGATTTGCGTAAACCGACTGGGATTCAGTAATGCTATTAGTAAAATTGTGTCTAATTTTTAGATGTATTACAGTATACAAAAGCAACTAGCATTCAAGGACGCATTGTAGTTGACAACTCAATTTATAACAGATCAAAAGTTTGTTATTAATTTTTTTATGCAGTTTTTGTATAGTATATGAGTTTAATTTTCAGTGGGGAGAGATATACTTCAAATAATTTGTATATGTTGTTGATGATTCTGTAAATAAATTTTCTGGGAGTATGAATAATTAAGTTCAAAAGATTAGATACTGTATTTATTCGAAGGTTCAGAGTTTCTTTCATTTTCTTTAATTGTCTATAGTTTATTATTTTCTGACTGCCGCATCTGTGTGAAAGCGTTTTTTAAACGGTTTTTCCAAGTCCGTTTTAAAAATATAAGAACTGTATAAAAGTTGAAAGAAATTTAGAGCAAGAGCTGGAAAACATTTTTGAAGAAAGAACTAACTACAAGAAATCCAGATGCCGCTACAATTCTTGAATCGTTTTGAACATTTTCAAATTCAGAGTAATCTATTATCCCATCCAAGTTCTTAACAATCATAAGAATTACCTTGTTGTCGATAATGTTTCTTTTTTTTATTTCCTCAAAAAGAGACCATACTTCAATTAAATACTTCTAAAATTAATGGTAGTGTATAATAATGGAGTTTGATTTTTTAACTCTTGGAATTATCTCCAGTTTTTAGTACAACGGTATTCAAAGAAAATGACAGGATTTCACACAACTCACCCTTAAAAAGTAGAATTATTACGTATTTACAATAAATTGTTCTGCATTTGTCTGTGTGTGAAATCCTATGCAAAATTTCATAAGTGTTCAACGGCCACCAACAACAGCGCATTAACTATGTGCTGAAGGATGTTTGGGAGGAATTAACTTACCGATTTGTATCTCTTTCTTTCTGAATAACACTATGTTGTCGAATATTTTTGAAAATTTCACGCCTACCCCTCTTGAACGGAACGGTTGATGTTTATGATATCCCTGACTACATCTTCTCTATTTTGGGCTTCATGAAAAAAATAAAATGCATTATTACGAAGAATATTCGTCAGTGCAAGGTCTAATAAAGAAACTGATCTCTTATACCGGTTCAGTCCTTAGTGAATCCCGTTATACGCCTAGCTAATTCTGATCTCAAAAATTATATATCCGGAAATTGTGCCATAATATCGATATGATTAAGATAATCCAATTTTTTTGGTCTATATAAACTCGTTACGGCTCTGGAACTGATAGTTACAGTACCAGATTCTGCAGATTGCAGTGTAGCTTGTAAGATGGGCAGTAAAACATATATTATATTTTTCTTTGTATAATGGCCATAGTAGTTAAAGTTACGAGGATGGATCCCCAAAAAAAGTTTTTAAGGGTAATATAAAATCATATATAAACATTAGAAAGAAAATACAAAAGGGAATTAAGGAGCATACTTGCCGATCACTTTTCCACATAATTACCAAATCTATATAGGCATTTATCTGAACGAAGGACCAATTTGTTTAACCCGGATTGGTAGAAATGACGTTCTTGCCCATTGAGCTAGTTCTCGGCCGCTGTTTTCACATCACTGTTTGAAGAGAGCCTTGATCCAGATAAGTGTTCCTTCAATTTCGGAAAAAGGAAATAGTCACTGGGCAATCGTGAAACCATCCGACGCAAACGTCCTGGCATGCTGAATGATTGTGTCATTCTCCTGCATGACAATATCCATACTGTTCGCAAAACTCAAGAATTACTGCAAAAGTTCAAGTGGAAAGTCTGAAGTCACCCCCATATAGCCCAGATTTGGCGCCCAATCTGGGTTCTAAACACTTATCTGGGACAAGGTTCTCTTCAAATAGTGATATGAAAACAGCTGCCGAGAACTGACTCATTGGTCAAGGACGTGATTTCTACCAAGACGGGTTGGTTCTGCGTGCAGATAAATGCATAAATAGATTTGGCGATTATTGGAAACGTGATCGTCAAGTATGCCTCTTAATTCCCGTTTGTATTTTCTGTCAATTGTTAATAAATAATTTTTATTACCCTTGTAAACATTTTTTGGATCCATCCTCGTAAAAAGATTTAAAAAAAAATTGAATAAATCAAGCGAATCATAAAACGACAATCAAACATATACCATTAGATAGATAGGTTTTTGAGTTCTAAGATGTCTTAGAATTATTTTTTCGGATAATCGCTCCCGAAGATATCGCCGGAAAATCCAAAAACAGTAGTGACATGCCGTCAGAAGAAAATTTAATATTGGATGCTTTTATTTACCTTTTATGGATGTCAATCGAGAAAGTTTGGTTTTATAACACAAAAGACGCTATCATTTTTTAAAATCAGATTTTATAAGTCATGGAGTTTACGAGAAAAGCGAGGAATAAAAACTCCAGATTTTTATTTTCTCCTATATGATGTATAAAAAGATAGAGTAGTTTAATCGACCTCGAGATTTTAATGTATTTTCATGCTTTAGACTTCTGAATCCGAAAAAAATCCTTTTCGGAACTATGTTTTCCGGTCTGTGGACACGATAACTCAGAAGCGCCACAAACTAGATGAATGGAATTTAGCATATGGTTTTGTAATCGGAATTTTAGACGTGCATCAAATTTTAGATCAAATCCATCATTGAGTTGATCAGGTCAATTTAGTATCATAGTTTGATTCAAATCGTCCAACGGGAACTATTCCAAAATTCATAGTCGACTCTCTTCACGTTAAGATGAAGCCAATCGCAAAACAAGCTATATTGCGAAGTATATAAGGAAAGTTGAGAGGACATTCACTTCGGATTTCTCTTCAGTTCTTGCCTTTTTTTACTCTTATACTTTCTCCCATCACAAGATAAACGAACACTCATTTGTTTACTTTTTTTTAAGCTCTTAAGTGTTTCCAATAATTACAGATATACACTTAATTACAATCTTAGAGTGCAGTCCAAAAGAGTAAAACTTTATGCATGCATCTGCGTAGTTCGCAGATGCGGTACGGTTCAGAATGAGCCCGTTTCCCACTCTCAGACGAATGACTCTTCTCTCGTACCCGCCGATGGTGTGGGAGTAATCAGTGGCGGAAGTTAATCCGGCAAAGGATGTTCCTTAATTAACTCACATTCGACTCTGCGTTTGTGGGCGGCAGAGGGCCAAAAAATGGGACCCGCTTAATGAGCCGAGAGGTGGAATCACTCAATACGTCCCTCACAAGCTGTGTGGCTGCTCATTTAGATTGGGTCTGTCGCCGCAGATTTCTAGTGTGTACTCATATGTAAATAAATAGAGAGCGTTCTATTACACTTCTCCCAAAGATGTCATTTACAAAGAGTAGTCAAAAAGGATTGTGCCCATGCAACCAAACGTTGGTGACTAGTCTTAGTAAATATCTTCTAAAATATCCTAAGTGAACGATATACCTTTATTGTTTATGCTTTCCGTAGAAAATTTTGGAAACTATTATCTGATGCATTTTAAAATTCGCAAATTTGTCTTTACAACAGTGCCAGCTTGGTTGTCGTGCCATTTTATTTTTATCTCTGATTTCAACAATGTTTTTAATTGCAGTATTATCTGGGATCCCAATTACCGAAACAAAATTGAAATTATTGAGCGAATACGGAACAACTTCTTGAGATATTTACTTTACAAGAAAAATGGATTTTACTTGCAGGATGTATCTTCTTCACTCCTACGTAATATCTTTAATATGCCTAGTTTATGTTCCAGACGAGATGTTTCTTGCGTTTTTTTCTTTTACAAAGTTATTAATGTTTCAATTGACTGTAATGATATAATGAGCTCTATAGATTTCGCTGTGCCCACCAGATTTTTAAGGAACCAAAGTTCCTTTCCAAATTTATATTCATGATTTTATTATATTAACAGGTTCTCGTAATATAGGTTTTATAAAATTTTTAACAAGTTCTCTGATGAACTTGACATTTTTAATATGTCTCTTGGCGCTTTTAGATCGAAATGTTTGCATCTTTTAAATACATGATGTGTTTTATTTTGACTTTTTACAACGTTTTAGATTTTTATGCGTTTTGATTTTTCGTGTTCTTATGTGATCGACCATTTTTTAAATGTTTTTCATAGGTTTTAATTTTTGTACTCTGTTTTTGGCGCCGTGTTTGAAGTTATATTTATCTCAAGTGTTGCAATTTATTTTTATCTCAAGTGTGTATTTACGTCTTTAAACTCCTGGTGTGTTTTTTTTTCTAGAAGACTCGGTGCTTGCCTGTTTTGACTTTTTAACCTTTGCCTTTTGGAAATGGTCTTTTAATTTTTTAAAAAAATACGACTTTTAGATTCATAGTATGTTTTATTGTTTTTGTGATTATGTGTTTTCTTTTTTAATTATATATGCGTTTGCAAAGGTTTTATGATTTTGTGTATTCTCTGTGTTCAATTTTTTGTTTTCTAGCGCATTTTCACCACTATTATAGTTTTTTGTTCTTTGTGTGTTTATAGCACTCTGTAAATGGAGTTTACTCTGTAGTGAGTTTTTATTAAAAAAAACAAACTTGAATACCATTAAACGTATTCAACATTAAAAATGTCTGCAGTAGCAGCTGACAAGTAAACATCTCTAACTTGATTTTTCGCAAATACAAAATTAAAATGGAGGGTCTAACGTCCTTTCGCTGGTGTGGCTTGGAAGAGGGAGATATCGGTTCAGTTATCGTTCCCAGCATCTGACCACGGTTCAAAATTGCGAGATCCGTCCCAAAATAGGCATCGCATTGCTTCAAAACGGGACATTAATGTAACTAAACTAACATTTTCAGTAAAAGTGAAAATTTGCTTTTGTATTAACAGAATGAATTTTCTTCTCTTTTTTGCATCAGTACTTTTTTTGTCCCTTTTTTATGTCTTTGTTCCCTTAATATTTATTCCCTTCGGTTGAGATTTGCTGTTTCATTCGATTAGTAAGACTCTTTTGTTACTTCTGATGTTTGTTACATCTTGTCTAATAACCTTTATAAATTTTTTTTTATCTCTAATTACTTCCAGGTGTTTCATATTTATCGCATTTGGCCTGAACATTTTCTGTTTCTGGGAGCCTTGTATAATTAGAAAATTTTAATTAGATTAATGATTTTCTTATCTGGCTGCGCTACCCCAGATGAGTATTTTTTTTTTTTATATTTAGAGCCATTTAAAATGAGTTAAAAAGAGGGGGCGCCGGCACGATAACGGATAAATGATCATGGAAACTTAAAATATGATAGCATTTATAACAATCATGAGTATGATTATCTACATAGTCATTAAAACAAAGATTATTCAAAGAAAGTAAAAACCAAGAAAAATACTCCGAGAGAATAGAATTAAACAAACAAGAAATCCATTCTAGTCCACTTTTTCAAGGGCCATAAACTAAATTCGAAATGGATTAAAAATATTCGGGAAATTTTTCAGCAAGAATCCTGACTTTCGTCTAAAAAAGCTTCTCATAGCCGAAAATTTCCCAACAAAAGACGAGCGAGATAAGTAAAACCAACGAAAGACTTTTTAAAAAAAGAACAAACAAACATAATACCACTAACAACGTTGATTTAAAAATCATCAGCCATCGGGCAGGAAATGCCTTCATAAAAATATCAGTAAAAGAAGGGAAAAAAAAAATCAAAACCTACTCCAGCCTTGCAGAGAATCAAAATGTCTTCACTTTTTAATCACAAACAAATAAACTTTCCATTCTATTAATCCCATTCGTAATTGGTTGGTTAAATTACGAACTCGGAGTATTTTTCTTGATTTTTTCTCTTTTGAATAATCTTTAACTTCCTTTGTTTTTCGTATGCAGCGGCATATTTCGCGCTAATTAAATATTGTTTAAATTTTGTAGTGTATGTTTAAATTTATTTTTAAATTTGTTTTAATTCCTTATTTAATTTTATTTGATTTTCTTTATGTCATTAGAATAAAGATATTTTAAAAAACCTTTGGAATAGTGGTATGAAAATTAAATGAAAACATATTGGTGTATGAGTTGATAAATAAGATATACATCTAAATGAAATTCAAAACGAAAACTGATGTTATCACTATGTGAATGTTTCATTTTTCTCTTTATTTATTCAGTAAACAACTCTCATACAATTTAATACAATAAAGCAAAATACATTTTAATCACCATTTGCAAAATATTTTCTCGAGATAATTTATTGAAAAAGATTTTAACTGTTAGCTCATAGGATTAACACATAAAAAAATATGGCTGCATTTTATGATTTAAAATGTCTGTCTCGCTCTCATTTTTTACAACAGCTTACGATTATTTACTATTCGTCTTTCATGCACATTTTTAAGTAGAAAATATTTTCCATCTATATTTTTTGGGTTTCGAAGGAAAGTTTAACGATACTGTGGGAAATAATAATTATATTCTAGCATTTCTCCTTTCTTTTCATCTTTCATTCTAGAAAGAACAGAAAAATTAAGTTTGGTTCCTACTTCTTACACTAGATGGCAGCACGAAAATAAATATAAATTTTATCGTGTTATGCAATGATTCATTTTATTTGCTCGGAGTGGAAACTCATGCCCTTTGTATAAATAGAAAGAAAATATAGAAGAAAAATAAAATAGTGAAAATAAAACGAATTCACTTAAACTTATTTGCATTTGGTCGGATATAATGATGATGATGATTTATAACGATTAACGAAGTATCTTATGAATCTAATAAATACAAAATTGCTTGGACACTGTGAATTCTCTTATCATGTAATTTCTACACTCTTGTCAGGAGACTTTTTATATCCTTCTTTGCAGTTGTTCACAGGAAGTTCATGGAAGTAACATGAGTTTATTTTATGGAATCAATTTAATGATTAGAAATTCACTATTCCTTGTGCTGGGATGCATGAATCTTCAGTGCCCTATTGAAGAGTCGTGCTGTTATTTATTACATAGCATTAAAGGAAAAAAGGCATGTCCCTGAAAGACAAAAGCAATAAACTGATAGAACAAAATGCGTTCTTTATAAAAATATTAAAATCGTACTCATTTGCAGTATTCTCTTTTATCAAGTCAGTGAACGCCAATTTATTTATTGTCAAATATAATAGTTTATTTTATGTCTCGATATTGAAAAATGACGGTTTCCATAGATTCACACCTACATTGAAGAAGCATTTCGTGTCGCACGCTTCGTCGTTGGCATGACATACTAGCGTTTACCCTTTGGGGTAAACATATCAACGAAAAGAACTCCAAAGAATTGGCAAATTTTGGTCCATTATTATTGCTTTTCTTCCTAACAATACGCAGATCAGTTATCAACTCCAAGAAGATGGTTTATATTCTCAACTAGAGTGAAAGAATATATTTTGAATAATTGCAGCAGATGCTTATTTCAAATAGATTCCATTTTGTTCTAGCTGTTTTTGCTATTTTGTCGTTACTTTTTTTAGAGTTTATTTTGTATTGCTGGACACCACAACCATGTCTGATTGTGAGTAAGGAAAATCACGGTGTTCAATCCTTTGACTGACGATCAACCAAAAACATACTATAAAGGATCATGCCTAAAGTGCCATTTATAAAAGGGTTAATACCCCATTATTGCACAGCCGGAACGCTTCATGGGACAAGCCGTGATGGCGCTATTTTACTGGCAATACAGTGAACGAGTTGTTTGTTCAAGTTCTTTGTTATAATTTTGGTTAACATTGGAAAGGAATTACTTTTGATCTCCCGGTACTGAACCTCGCTTTTGAAAATCAAGCGATTTCACACTCATAAGTATACTAAATATGTACTCTAGAAACTAAAACTAATTTTGATTGTCTTTACTTTGTATATTCGTGTGCAAAACTGAAAGTCCAAAGAAGAGAATTTAAAATAAAAGCGAAAATGTCAGTGATAAACTCCCAATCAGGAAGAAAATGAGGTAAAGCAACGCATGTGGATAAGTAAAATGTTTAGGCTTGAAACAATTGATCAATGGTGAGTACATCGAACACATGCGTTTATATTATCTCCATTCAAACACAAAATTATTGCTGTAGAGACAAAGTGGTGCAGAGCATAGGTAAAATTATGTTTTAGCTATATAACAAAACGTGGGTGACAGGACGACCTATCATTAAAGAACATGGTTGCGCTTATTCATCATCTTCGGAAAGAAAAATTCTCAATCTATTCTCTTGGACCTAGAAGTTACATTGCTATCCCATGTAATAATGAGCATACTAGTATCATTAACGATTCTTCAAAGGGAGAATGAAACAAGTATGCAACAAAACATATTTAAAAAAACCCAAAAGGAAAGAATTTGTTGAATAATTTTATCAATGCGTGACGTTTAGCTATGAAGCAAACCCTTCGATGAAAAACTCCTCCAGCAAGCGAACACGACCGTTCCCCCATTAAGGCTTCATCAATTTCTAGGAAAAACAACCAACTGATGAATGCTCACTTTCCGTGATTTATCCTCACATTCACAACCAACAAATATCCTCCGTGATGATTTCCGACTAGAGACCGCTCTGGCTCGCCGCGCTGATAGGCAGAGGTTGAAGATGAGTGGGCGGGTACTCGTTAACAGAGATGAGACTTCTCTAAACGCATTTCCACGTGTAATTTGACAGTGATGTGCTCGGAATTTGATTCTTACGCTTTGACGATCCCAACATGCAAATGGGATTTTAAAAGCGCATTAGGGCACTAAGGGAGTGGAGAGGGGAAGAAAAATAGCATCGCACGCAAAAATGAAAGGAACTCTTTCAGAAAAAAAAAGAGACGACGTGGGAAGCAAAGACTGAAGAGAGCAAGATAATGGAACGGAAGCTTTAGTTCTATTAAATTTTGTAATGAAAGAAATTGCCACTTTCGGAGAGACATAAAATGAAAATTACATATTTTTATGATTCATTGTAGGATTTTGAGTGTGGAATAATGTTTAAAACTGTTTCCTAATGCAGTATACATTGCAACGTAGCAGGTAATAGGCTTGATTCATACAGTCGGAAGAAAAGTCACATTTTACTCGGCTGCACATTAAGTACAATCACAGATAGAATAATAATGATTATTTACATTAGATACTAAGATTATCACCAATAAAAGACACTAGATAGAGGCCTCATTTCGTCCAGGCTGACTTCTCCAGCCTTTCGTTGGGGACCTTGGTGGCCACGTGGCAGAGCTTCGGCTTCGTGAACGGAGGGTCGAAGGTTCCACAACCGATTCAATAGAAAAACCGCCATGTCTGCGGGCCTGGTGCACGTTAAATCTGTCGAGGGTCATGTATCTTCCAACTGAAGTAGTGCGGAAGTTTGGAGATGAGGTGGCGGTTCAGGTGTCTTCCCGCCATCTGTCCAAGATTCACGATTACAAGGTCCATCCTTAAATGGCCCTCCTGTAGCTTCAAAAGGGGACGTTAATATATCTAAATTAAACCAGCCTTTCATTTTCGGCTGTCCTTGGGGAAACTTTTCCTAACTCTTACAACATCCGGTTAGATTGTCGAAACGTAAAAGTGAGGTGGGTAGGGTTGATGACATTATAAAAAATGTGGCCATTTGGGATATTACAGCAGAAAACCCAATGATAAAGCTAGTCGCATCAAAACCCCGTACAAGCGCGACCAATAGAGGCTAATTACAAGTCCTAGGGTTGAACTGGTGAATCAGAAGTTAAGAGTCACGAATTTATCGAAGAGCTAGATTACATCAAGTCTATAGTGTTTCCAGTGACCAGTTTTTCTGAACTGGAACCTAATGCAAAATTATCTCTTCCGTGATATTGCAAAATATTATTCTAGGTTTCATTTCATTAAACCCGTTATTGATTGTAAGCCTGGCGTATCCAACAGTAGAACTTTTTACTCAAACCTCTCTAAACACTTTCAGATAATCTTTCCACTAATTTAAAACGAATTTATCTAGCTCAGTATGAGCAAATCTGGCTGAATCAGTTCTAAACATAAAATCCAGCCAGCCATTCTATGTCTGACATATTTACTTTAGGTTCTCTTCCAGTGTAACTGTAGCATCACTTTTAATTCTTAGATTAAATTGACGAGATATTTTTTGGAGTATCGTGTGTCAGCGCTTAAAGATCTTTGTCAATTTGTTGTACATTGAAACGACACTTTCTGACTCTTATCATTCAAAACTGAGACGATAATCCAGTGAATCCACAAATGCTTTAAGAGCGTGATATGAGTGGGTATTTCAGTGAAACACACAACTACAACTGAAAATTTGTATAGTTTGAAAAGTGTAAAAAAGGAAACCGCAAGGCTTTACAATTTACAGAATGCATCTTCGATGACATGATTGCAGATGAGATCGTTTTCAAGTAGTTCCCTAATTAAAGAAACGAAGTTCAGGGAATGAAGATTTTATACTTCAGACAAATTTCAAAAATCCCAATTGCGTAAGACGCATTTTAACTGTTTTTGACAAAATAATATCATATGGCATGCCAGAAATCTTAAACAAACAGAATTTTTACATTTTGAAGTTTCGGGATCAGAGGGTCGCAGGTTCGAGAACAGATTCTGTCAAAGAACCATCGTGTATACAGGTCTAGAGCACATTAAATCTGTCTAGGGCAAGAGTCTTGCGACTGGCGTGGTGCAGAATTTTAAGCCAAAATGTTTTATCTATTTTGCTATAGTTTGCCAAAAAAACACATAAAATTATTATATGAACTAGAATTCTCTTTTGCGCCTATTTTCGAGCGACCTTCATGTGAATTCGGCTATTTCGGCCATACGGTATCAAATCTAACACTTGGAATAACCCATATACCCCGGGCCGGATTATCAAATAGACAAAGTAGGCAAATGCCTAAGGCGGATTTTTTTTGCATGATTTTCAAGGCCTTTTAATTTAGTGCTTTCATTTAATTTACAACAGTCATGCGCTTGAGCTTATTCAAATTAAAATCAACTATCCTTCAAAGTTCAGAACATTATTCTTAGGCTTTTTTTCAAGTTTTCCAGTTCGCTTTTGGATCAGTATGGTCCAGTTTGTTTTGCAGTTGGCTGACTGACTCAGAAGTCCCCACAGACTTTCTATTAGAGTTTTTAAATTGTGTAAAATGTTTTGTAATTTTCTTTACCATTTTTTAGAAATTACTTTTAAATTTAAATTTTACATTTTCTTTATTTGCGACATACAGAAACAAACTCTCCTGAAGATGACACGCAATTAAAAATTTTGCTATCGTAGTTTGCCATTATAGTCTAGTCGGAGGGGTGTAAAAAAATCCATATATCGGAAAAAAATTATGGTTAAGGTTTTATTGCTTTAATCACTTCTTTTAGGGTCCAGTATGACTGTCATGTTGAAATAACAATGTTTATATATATATTTCTATAAAGGTACAAATTCTTCTTGACAGATTCAAATTCTGATATTTCCATGTTTTTTTTATTCTATCAATTTTTCTATTGTGAATTCAATATATTTAATCCATGTTTAGTTTCATTTTAAAGGTAATAATTGATTAATTCACTTTGTTTGATTTAAATTGCTTAATGCACATTCTTTATTAATTCTAAAAGTACGTATAATTGTCTGTGTAGTTTTCTCAGTTAAATTTAAAAGCCTCCATTCCTTAGTTTCTTGTTGTTCTTCAAAACACTGCAAGTAACAGCAGAAACAGATAACAGCTGCATCCTTCCCCCCATCAATGCACGTGTAAGCAAATTTTCGAACCGACAAACTCGGTTGGAATACAATCCTACACGCTTTGTCAGAGAAACGATCCATAGATTTCTTTGCCTGTTGTCATTTCGGAAAGGAAGTCGGTCTCTTTATTATGCGGATGCAGTTGTCCAGCAAAATCCTCTCCAGATGGCCTGAAATACGCCGTCTTCCTTTCCCCTTGACAGGTTGGGAACAGTAAATTTCTTAAAATTCCCTTTCTTCCCAATTAAAGTTGAAACTCGCTCTTTGGTCAGCGATAAGGCTGCCTCGTTCTGATTGGGTAAAATGTGGGCAGTCTACGGCGTGCTCTATCCACTCAGATTCGACTTGGCGAGGTTGGCTTTCCTTGGCTAGAAAAGTTTGAATTCTAACCGTGCCTTTGCCTCTTTTAAAAATTTGGCGGTTTGGCGTTGCTTGGCGATCCTCCCCGGGTGATTCAAAATGGCTGGTGCATGATGGAAGGACAGAGATTTTGACAGATTTTGGAGACAGAGTTTCTGGCTGAAAAAGAAGAAGTAAGAGAATCTTTCTGGAGTAACCAAAAGAAAAACTGAAGAATTTCATGGAGATTCTCTGCGGAGATGGCACACAGACGTAAGGAGATGAAGGACGGTGACTGCTAAGGCGAAGCGGTGATGCGGACATTGCTGGCCGTGCACCGAAAGTGCATATGCTGAGCGTGAGTAGGCTTAAAGAGACTTTGGAGTTGATGCCCGGCAAAAGAATATCAAGCTGGCCCACCGGAATTCACTGTTGTCCCAGGAGTGCCGTCACCGACCCTGTGTATTGACGAGGAGCCACGAGAAATGCCCCGGAGTTGGTGCCCGGCAAAAGAACATCTAGCTGGCCCACCTGAACACGCCAGGAGCGCTGATTGACGAGGAGCCACGAGTGTTATCCTTTGACCCACCCATGAGGCGGAATATCCCAGCTTTACCACCAGAATTCGTTGTTGCCCCCCCCCCCCCAGGACTGTCATCACCTACAGCCATGTTTGAAATTCCCAGGGATGGAGATGAGAAAATGACCAGGCAGCCAGAGTCAAGAAGGGAGATCCTGTAAAACGTAATTGGTTTCCACCACGTGCCAGTTTGCTTCCCCTTGGAGAGAGTCGCCAAGCCAGCAACAACCGGCCACACCTGTCAGTTAAGTGTGTTTTAAAATTTTCTGAAATTTAAAAGTTTAAACCAGAGGAGAATCCCATAAATTCTTATGTTATTAAAGAGATTATCCTGATAACATTTTTTTTTTATCTTTGCCAGAGTAAATTCACATGTAAATGTGATTTGTGTAAAATCTAAAAGAATTGATTTAACCTGAGTAACAATATTCGATTTAAATTTTACTAAATGTACAAGAATTGCTATCAAATTAAATGGTAAATTTAAGGAATAACTAAAAGCAATGTATACTAGAGTGTATCACAACATATGTCCTATTATTGAAGTGTTATGTTTTTTTTTTAATAAGTAAATGCTTACAAGTGGAAGGGGCCTCTCCATATAAAAATGTATTGACTATGTTTTGCATTCAGTAGTGTCATATATTAGCCAAGATATACAATTCAATACAATACTAGATTTTAAATAAATTTGTTACATTATTTCTATTTTTGTGTCTGTCATTTTTTGTATCTCAAACCACACTGACTTCAAGGGAATTTTGCTAGATCTGAATTTATTCATTGATTTAATGATAAACCTGGAGGTTATTGCATATTTCAATACACAACGCAAATATGATTCTTTTGGCCGTTAACTTTAAACGGTTTTAATTCAAGTGGTGTTCTGATAAATCTTTGGTTTAAATCAAAATTTTTTTTAAAACCACAACACCACATGACTATCCCAAATTTCCCCCCTCCGGCGAGGTGAGCGTCGGGCGCTAGGAGAAAAAACTGAAGTAGGGTGTTTGGTCAGTTTTTCCTAGATTACTATAAAACTATACACTCAATGTTAAAAATGGGTAAGATAAAAGTTGCAATGATTTTCCAATTTTCAAAAAAAAAAAAAAAAAATAATCGTCATTCTGCCAAAAGACGACGCATACAATCAAAGAGGTTATCTAAATAAGATTTTTATTCAAAAGTATTCGTTTTTGTATGCATATACATGTCGGTGCACAAGTAACAGAGCACTAGTGTGGTGTGGAAGTTAGAAGATAGCGTACCAGCTAAGGCCATATCCTCTTTATCTGACCACGGTTCGAAATTATGAATACCATTTCAAAATAGCTTTCATGCAGATTTTAAACAGGACATTGGTCTAACTAATTAAACTAAAATAAACCAGTACTAGAGAAACTTAACTCAAGAGTAAACATACATCACAAGAGAATGACCGGTTGGTCACGAATGGTTGGTTCATAACCAGATAGTCAGACAAATACTGAAGCGGAGTCTGGATCGATCTGACGATAGAGCAAACGTTAATGCGATCACTAAAAAGTACTGGTGGTCTTAGTCATGGACATGATATTTCTGACAGCACTTTAACGAAGTGTATCCTCACAATGCCTATTGTTACTACTGTTTCACAATAAGTAGAAGATTTCTGCGGATTGTCATTAGTTACTTCTGAGCATCACACAGACGCCACAGATTCACGAATACTGCATGATAACTAAAATGTTCAAAGCTTGTGAGCTGGTTTGAGTCTCAAGATGCATTTGTTTTCTCAGATTTTGTGATATCCATCAAGTACTGGCATTCTGGGAGACGAAACAATAAACTGTGACAGAGCTTTTGAATATGGAAATTCTTCGATGAGCTGCATAGTTGGGAAAAACTTGGAAGAAATCAATTTTGTAAGAGAAAATAGCGTGAAGTCTCTCCGAGGACTTAAATCCAAAGAGAAAATCGGAAATGAAGAGATTCCAGTGAATCCGGAAATGCTTTTCCGCAGAATCGCTCTCCTGCAGAAATCAGACACAGAGTTGCAGAATTACTTAAAACCTTATACATTGCCTCTCTTCAATGAATGTAGCATGAGAATAAGTTCCAAATCTGTTCTTTACGATCACCCCAATAACTGCCAAAATCAACTTTCAGGGTACAGCCTACGTTATTGATGGTGGATTCCTGCTACATCGAGTAGTTTGGAAGATAAGCAAATATAAATTTTAGGCAAATACGTTGCTTACATAAAAAATAATTCAATCAAGGAGCCACTACTGTCGTTTTCGTTGGGTATCCAGAGATCTACCAGAGAAAAAGCACCAAACACCACCTAGACATGCCAAGAGGTACACTGAACCGGATGTAAGTTGCTAAGATGGAGGATGGATGTAAGATGTTAAGTTATTCAGTAAATTGATGACGGTGACTGTACCTCAAGAGCAGTTCCTCTCTAAATGACTGTAATAAAAGAATGCTTATAGCTATGCTCAGTGTTAAGCTTGAAAGCGAGGGCTTTTCATTAAGCAGGCTACGTAGGATGCAGACCACATGATTGCCACTAGTGCAATTGTCGCTTCTGAAGAAAACATGTGTTGCACAAATAGGGGAAGACATAGATCTCCTCATCATACTTACAGCATTAAAACATCACCATCTGCAAATATTTTTTTTCATGAAACCAGGGAAAGGAAACTCACCGAACAACCCGTTCTCTGCCAGCATTTTTAAATATTCCCACGTATGAAAAATGCTCTTTTACTCCTTCACGCTTTTAGAGGTCGTGATACTACCTCCTCATTTTACAGACAAGGAAAGGAAAAGTTTGTTAACTTGATCCTTCGTAATGGAGCACTTTTACAAATTACTCAGGTTTACATGAGCAAATAAGCCCAACTGGACCGTATAGTAGATGCAGGGCAAAGACTCTTGGTAGAACTGTATGGAGGTAAAAATGATGATACCTTGAATGGTTTAAAATTTCAACTGTTTACAAAATCACTTATGAATGATAATTTCAATTTGGCTTTCCTACCTTCAACACATGTAGCTGTACGCCAGCATTACTTAAGAACATATTTACAGGTTCAAATATAGATGGGTCAAGTGATGAATCCGCTGAACTGGGGTTGGCAAACTACCAGATATGGTCTAGCTCCAATTACCACCATCAAAGATCCAGCTCCACAATTGCTTTTGATGGCCATATTTCTGTAAATATACCAAAGGATGTAGATTCAATTGCAGTTGCAGAAAATCGGGGATCAAGTGTTCGGCAAATTGTGCGAACTGCAAAGCGCATTCATGCTTTAACGCTCCTCGCGAAACTGATGAACAATTGCTTCAACTAAGTGAGGACGATAAATACCAGGTAACGCTGAAGAAACGGGAAATTTATTGACATTATCACTGAACGGGGCGTGATTCTACTAATAATTAAAAACATCTGTTGCTTTATCTTCTCATATTGTTTTATCTTGTTCACATTTTGATTACTTTGTATATTTTTAATATAAGTTTATATTATCTATTGAATGCAAAGTTTCATGTGCTGCAATCCCACATTTGCCCCTTTCCTTTTTTCTTCAACTTAAAAAAAAAGTAGCAAATTCGGTAAGTTTGCCTAGTACTGGTTTGGTTTAGTTAGACCAATGTCCCGTTTAGAGGTTTTATGAAAGCTATTTTGGAATGGTTTTCCTAATTACGAACCGAAATCAGATGAAGAGAATGCCACCTTAGCTGGTACGCTCTCTCCTAACTTCCACACCACACTAGCGCTGTTACTTGTGCACCGATATATGTATATGCATACAAAAGTGAATACTTTTGCATAAAAACCTTATTTAGACAACCTCTTTGATTGTATGCGTCGTCTTTTGGAAAAATGACGAATTTATTTTGAAAATTGGGAAATCATTGCAACTTTGATAAGAGTTTGCAATGATACTACTGCAACAAAATATAAAGTGTTGGTACTAATTCGACGCAGAATTTTATGCTCTACAACTTTTATCCAGCCATTTTCAACATTGAATGTGTAGTTTTGGAATAATCTAGGAAAAAGTGACTAAACACCCCACTTCACTTCAGTTCCCCCCAGCGGCCAACGCTCACCTCGCCGGAGGGAGAAACCTTGGGATAGTCATACTGGACTCTAAATGAAGGTATTTAAGCAAAAAATCTAGCCATAAATTTTTTCCGATTTAAACTCACCGCCGACTGGACTATTATAAGGGGTGCCCAAATGAAAAGGAGACTACAGTTATATGTAAAGAAATTTTAATAACAATATTCTAATTACAGTTCATGTGGAATAGTACAACTATAAATAATCGCCATTGACATTCATACACTGATCCCAGCGCGTTTGAAGGGAGTGGATGGCTTCAACACCCATTCCCAGCGCGTTTGAAGGGAGTGGATGGCTTCAACACCCATTCTCGCCGTCTTCTGATTCTCTGACAGATGCTTGGGCACCCACTGAGCACAAGTCTGCCATATCTAAGCCTTTTGTGGATTATGCGATGCACAGTTAGTCCTTTTGCTTATCGACAGTTCAACAGCAATTTTACGTGTATTCCGAATGAGCTCATCCACAGCCGAAATTGTGTCACTGTTGGTCACAATGTGCGCCTGCCCAGGGCGTGGAAAGTCCTCGATGTTTACGCGTCCCACCTTATAACGCTGACACCACCGGAATATGGTGCACCGTGCGAGACACTGCTCTCCATACACCTCTATCATCCTGCGATAAATTTGCGAAGCATGCTCCCCTTTTGCTCGAAGAAATTGGATAACTGCTCTTTGTGCTGATCTAGAGGAATCCATCATGCAACGAACTGCGGAAACAACTCTCCAGAAATGAGGATATTGATGCAAAACCGTTAACTACGCAGGTGCAACTGGGAATACCACCACGCCATCTATCGGCTAGCACATTAACTCACTGGGATTTGATACAACGCCGATATAGCTAAGGTCTCCTTTTCATTTGGGCACACCTTATATATTTGTTGCTTATAAACTGCTTGTAAAGAGATTAAATGAAAGTCAATAAAATTATATAATTTTGGAAGTGGGAGAGAGGAAAGAAGGTTCCCTGAAGCTTGCACTGTGCTTCGTTCGGTTACGTATTGCTGGACGTTCTCATAATTTTTCTTCTTATTTCTCCTGGGGAAAAAAGCAGTCTGGACGGCGTTCCGCTACTAGACCCTTGAATATATAAAACTTTTCGACAAAATGAAAGATATACTACTTTTAATGTAACGTTTTTTTACTTATTGTTATTATATTGAGAAAATGTTTATATATTGACGTAATCTATAACAATTTTTCAAAATGTCGTCCCCAAAATTTTAAATTTCTCATCAAGATATGTGAATACTAGTTCACAGCATCAGGAAATTGTGCGAAAGTCTTTGAGAAGTTACAGAATATATCGAATATTATCTAATTTTAATATGTAAAATAATGCGTGGTTGGTTTCAAATCAATGTTCCGAAAGCTTAGACTCTGCATACCAGACCACCGTGGCCCATCCATCCTTATAACAGTTAACGGGGAATGTGCGGGGTCAGTTAAAGCCTTAGGCGCGTAGAAGCATT